>JAJPUD010000145.1:446707-537976 GCA_023553655.1 Myrmecobius fasciatus
TGTGTTAATCTTAATCTCATCAGATTTGACTCTGAGAGAATAATAGAGGGATTTGGTATCACAAAGAAACTTGTCCCACCTTATCAGGAAATAGGAGGGAAAGGGAGAAAAGAAAGGGTAAGACTAATAAGAAGGGAAAACAGAAGAATTAGGGAAAGGTGTAAAAAAGGGGGTGGGGCTCTAAAGGGGAAGGATTGTTTGAGGGAAGTGGTTATCAAAAGCAAAATAGTAGGAAGGAGGGAAAGGGGATAAGAAAGAGAAAAGCATAAGCTAGGGTAAATAAGATGGCAGGAAATACAGAATTAGTTATTTTAACTGTGAAAGTGAATGGAATGAACTCTCCCTTAAAGCAGAAGCAGATAGCAGACTGGATTAAAAACCAGAATCCAACAATATGTTGTATACAAGAAAGACATCTAAAACATAGAGATACATACAGGGTGAAGGTAAAAGGCTGGAGCAGAATCTATTATGCTTCAGGTGAACAAAAAAAAGCAGGGGTAGCAATCCTGATCTCAGACCAAGTAAAAGCAAAGGTAGACTTCATTAAAAGAGACAAAGAAGGAAATTATATCTTCCTTAAGGGGACCATAGATAATGAAGCAATATCAATATTAAACATATATGCACCAAGTGGTATAGCATGGGAATTCCTAGAGGAAAAGTTCAGAGAGATGCAAGAAGAAATAGACAGCAAAACTATAATAGTGGGGGATCTCAACCTCCCTCTCTCAGAACTTGATAAATCAAACCACAAAATAAATAAGAAAGCAGTTAAGGAGGTAAACAAAATGTTAGAAAAGTTAGGTATGATAGATCTTTGGAGGAAATTAAATAGAGACAGAAAGGAGTTTACTTTTTTCTCAGCAGTCCATGGAACTTATACAAAAATTGACCATGTGTTAGGACACAAAAATCTCAAAATCAAATGCAGGAAGGCAGAAATAATAAATGTATTTTTTTCAGATCATGATGGAATAAAATTCACATGCACTACAAGGCCAGGAGAAAATAGACCAAAAACCAATTGGAAACTAAATAATTTTATCCTAAAGAATGAATGGGTGAAACAGCAAATTACAGACACAATTACTAATTTCATCCAAGAGAATGACAATAATGAGACAACATACCAAAATTTGTGGGATACAGCCAAAGCAGTAATAAGGAGAAATTTTATATCTCTAGATGCTTATTTGCACAAAATAGAGAAAGAGAAAATCAATGAATTGGGCTTGCAACTAAAAAAGCTAGAGAAAGAACAAATTAAAAACCCCCAATCAAATACCAAACTTGAAATCATAAAAATAAAAGGAGAGATTAGTAAAATTCAAAGTAAAAAAACTATTGAATTAATAAATAAAACTAAAAGTTGGTTTTATGAAAAAAACCAACAAAATAGATAAACCTCTAGTTAATTTAATTAGAAAAAGGAAAGAGGAAAATCAAATTGTTAGTCTCAAAAATGAAAAGGGAGAACTTTCCACCAATGAAGAAGAAATTAGAGCAATAATCAGGAGTTCCTTTGCCCAACTTTATGCCAATAAATTTGATAACCTAAGTGAAATGGATGAATATCTACAAAAATATAGATTTCCCAGATTAACAGAAGAGGAAATAAATTACTTAAATAGTCCCATTTCAGAAAAAGAAATAGAACAAGTCATTAATCAACTCCCTAAGAAAAAATCCCCAGGACCAGATGGATTTACTTGTGAATTCTACCAAACATTTAAAGAACAATTAACTCCAATATTATATAAACTATTCGAAAAAATAGGGAATGAAGGGCTCCTCCCAAACTCCTTTTATGATACAGACATGGTACTGATAACTAAACCAGGTAAAGCAAAAACAGAGAAAGAAAATTATAGACCAATCTCCTTAATGAATATTGATGCAAAAATCTTAAATAAAATATTAGCAAAGAGATTACAGAAGATCATTCCCAGAATAATACACCATGACCAAGTAGGATTTATACCAGGAATGCAGGGATGGTTCAATATTAGGAAAACTATTAACATAATTGACTATATTAATAACCAAATTAACAAAAAAACATATGATAATCTCAATAGATGCGGAAAAAGGATTTGATAAGATCCAACATCCATTCCTATTAAAAACATTAGAGAGTATAGGAATTAATGGACTTTTCCTTAAAATAGTCAGTAGCATCTATTTAAAACCATCAGCTAGCATCATATGTAATGGTGATAAACTAGAACCATTCCCAATAAGATCAGGGGTGAAACAAGGTTACCCACTATCACCATTACTATTCAATATTGTATTAGAAATGCTAGCCTTGGCAATAAGACAAGAAAAAGAGATTAAAGGAATTAGAGTAGGTCATGAGGAAACCAAATTATCACTCTTTGCAGATGATATCATGGTCTACTTAGAGAACCCTAGAGAATCAACTAAAAAACTATTAGAATTAATCCACAACTTTAGCAAAGTTGCAGGATACAAAATAAATCCACATGAATCATCAGCATTTTTTATACATCATCAACAAAATGCAACAGCAAGAGATACAAAGAGAAATTCCATTCAAAATAATTGTCGATAGTATAAAATATTTGGGAATATATCTGCCAAGGGAAAGTCAGGATCTATATGGGCAAAACTAGAAAACACTCTCCACAAAAATAAAGTCAGATCTAAACAATTGGAAAAACATCAAGTGCTCTTGGATAGGTCGAGCGAATATAATAAAGATGGCAATACTACCTAAACTAATCTATCTATTTAGTGCTATACCAATCAAACTCCCAAGAGATTATTTAACTGACCTAGAAAAAATAACAGCAAAATTCATCTGGAAAAACAAAAGGTCAAGAATTTCACGGGAATTAATGAAAAAAAAATGCAAATGAGGGTGGCCTAGCTGCACCAGATCTAAAACTATATTATAAAGCAGTGGTGACCAAAACCATTTGGTACTGGCTAAGAAATAGAGTAGTGGATCAGTGGAATAGGTTAGGTTCACAGGATAAAATACTCAATGACAATAGTAATCTAGTGTTTGATAAACCCAAAGACCCTAGTTTTGGGGATAAAAACTCACTATTTGACAAAAACTGCTGGGATAATTGGAAACTAGTATGGAAGAAATTGGGCATTGACCCACACCTAACACCATATACCAAGATAAGGTCAAAATGGATTCATGATCTAGGCATAAAGAATGATATTATAAACAAATTAGAACAATGTAGGATGGTTTACCTCTCAGACCTGTGGAGGGGGAAGGAATTTGTGACCAAAGAAGAACTAGAGGTCATCATTAATCACAAAATAGATAAGTTTGACTATATCAAGTTAAAAAGTTTTTGTACAAACAAAATGAATGCAGACAAGATTAGAAGGGTAGCAGTAAACTGGGAAAATATTTTTACATCCAAAGGTTATGATAAAGGCCTCATTTCTAAAACATATAGAGAATTGACTCAAATATATAAGAATTCAAGCCATTCTCCAATTGATAAATGGTCAAAAGATATGAACAGACAATTTTCAGACGAAGAAATTGAAACTATTTCTGGTCACATGAAAAGGTGCTCCAAGTCACTATTGATCAGAGAAATGCAAATTAAGACAACTCTGAGATACCACTACACACCTGTCAGATTGGCTAAAATGACAGGAAATGATAATGATAACTGTTGGAGGGGATGTGGGAAAACTGGGACACTGATACATTGTTGGTGGAACTGTGAACGGATCCAACCATTCTGGAGAGCAATTTGGAACTATGCTCAAAAAGTTATCAAACAGGGGCAGCTAGATGGTGCAGTGGTTAGAGCACCAGCCCTGAAGTCAGGAGGACCTGAGTTCAAATCTGGTCTCAGACACGTCCTAGCTGTGTGACCCTGGGCAAGTCACTTAACCCCAATTGCCTCAGCAAAAAGCAAAAAAAAAAAAAAAAGTGATCAAACTGTGCATACCCTTTGACCCAGCAGTGTTTCTACTGGGCCTATATCCCAAAGAGATTTTAAAGGAGGGAAAGGGACTCACATGTGCAAAAATGTTTGTGGCAGCCCTTTTTGTAGTGGCAAGAAACTGGAAATTGAAAGGATGCCCATCAATTGGAGAATGGCTGAATAAATTATGGTATATGAATGTTATGGAATATTATTGTTCTGTAAGAAACGACCAACAGGGGGACTTCAGAGAAGCCTGGAGAGACTTGCATGAACTGATGCTGAGTGAAATCAGCAGAACCAGGAGAACATTATACACAGCAACAAGACTATACAATGATCAATTCTGATGGACATGGTTCTCTTCAACAATGATGTGATTCAAACCAGTTCCTATTGTTCAGCAATGAAGATAGTCATATACATCCAGAGAAAGGCCTATGGGAACTGAGTGTGAACCACAACACAGCATTTTAACGCTTTCTATGAATATTTCCATGCATTTTGTTTTCCTTCTTAGGTGGTTTTTTTCTTCTTCTCTTTCTAGATCTGAGGTTTCTTGTGCAGTATGATAACTGTATAGATATGTATACATGTATTGTATTTGTCATATAATTTATCCTATTTAGCATGTATTAGATTACCTGTCATCTAGGGGTAGGGGGTGGGGGAAGGAGGGGAAAAGCTTGGGAAAAAAGTTTTTGCAAAGGTCAATGTTGAAAAATCACTCATATGTTTTGTAAATAAAAAGCTTTATTAAAAAAATTTTAAAAAAAGGAATGTTACATACAAGAGAATTTTGTGCTGTATAGAAATGATGCATCCCTGTTATGTGAGTTAAAAACAAACTGCTCAAATATAGTGTAACTGATTTCTAGCCAAGCCTGGAAAATTTTCCATAAGATTCTCTTTAACAGTTAGAGAAAAAACTGACCCAAAGCTGCATGATTGCATGAAGGAAGGTGTTTGGGAACTAGAAACAATCTTCTTTTTCTTCTTGGGAACCATTCATGAATGGTTCCACACTTTCTACTGGGTTAAGACCAAAGACATGAAAGAAAAACACAGAAAATCATATTGATTTCTAGATAGGCACATATTCCCCTCCCCATTTCTCTTATTGAGGAATTAGCTTCCTCTACTTGCCTTGGTTTCCAAGGTCTTTCTCGACTAGAAATCTGAGTAATACCAGCATCTTCTGAGAAACATTAATTTTGTTTCAATAATATAAACTTAAATTAGAATTCATGGCCAATCTTGTATCCCCATGAAAATGAGACAATAGAAGAAAAAAAAAAACTGGTAGTGATAAATAGCTTATTTTGCATTCATCAATGCCACTCATTCCTGAAGAGACACAGTCAATACAAAATTTTAGGCATAAGTTCTTCTTGATATAAAGAGGCTCCATCTCTTTAGGAATATGAAAATAATATCTATTTTCAAATAGTCATTGATAATTGGGAGAGATTCTGAAATTCCAGCAGATATGGCCTACATATTCTGGCAGAACTGAGAGAGTAACATATGGCATTATATAGCTTTTTATATGCATCTGTTTGGTGAATTTTGTAAGTTAACTCTACTCTCTGAACAAAAAAGCTAGATGAATAGAGGATTTAAGACTTTAAAAAATTGCACTTTATAATGAAGAATTTCTATCTAATAGTTTTATAATTTATATTAAGCTTTCTGACTTTATAGTAGTCCACTTTTAATAGAGTTTCTAAAAAGTATTTATCACTATTAAAAAAAATGTTTTCTGGATACATCTCTTTAAAAACAAAAAAAAAAACACCTGTTTAGAATAGTGCATATTTGTCATTTAATTTTTCATTAAGTTAATAAAGCTTTGTTATTTTCTAAATAACACCCAAAATTAACTGTTTTTCATAGAAAAGAGATAGAAACATTTTTTTTTATTTCATGAAGATTTTTACATTTTTTCCAGAATTCATTTAGCATATTTTGGGATTAGTTTCAAAGAAAATAAAAAATATTTTTGATTTTTAAAAGTATTTTATTTTTCCAATTACACACATAGTTTTCAACATGCATTTTTAATAGACATTTCAGTGCCAAATTTCTTCTCTCTCTCTCTCTCTTTCCCATGCCCTTTTCCAAGAAGGCAAGCAATCTGATATAATTTATACATGTATAGTTATGTAAACGTGTTTCTGCATTAATCCTGTTGTGAAAGAAGAAACAAAACAAAAGGAAAAATCCATGAAAAACAACAAAAAAGTGGAAATAATATACTCTGATCTGCATTCATATGCCATATTTTTTTCTCTGGATGGGAATAGCAATTTCTATCAAGGGTCTTTGGAATTGTCTTGGATCATTGTATTTCTGAGAAGAGTGAAGTCAGTCATGATTGATCATCATACAATGTTGCTGTTACTATATACAGTATTCTCCTGGTTCAGCTCACTTCATAGTCATCAGTTCATATAAGTCTTTCCAGATTTTTTGGTCTATATACTCATCATTTCTTACAGCACAGTAGTATTCCATTATATCAATATACAACAAGTTGTGTAACTTGTTCAATCATTCCCCATCTATAAATCTATATACATGTACATATGCATATACACATATATGCACATGCATATATGTGTAAGTATGTATATACACCTATACATATACATACAAACATAATGTATATTTATTTGTGTATGATGGTAACTATCTCCAGGTGGGGGAAGGAGAGAAAAAAAAAGAAGGAAAAAAAGAAATGTATATAATACTTTTGTTGTATAATTGAAAGGAATAACAAGTTATACATAATAGATTTGCGATTTCATATACAATTATCTTTTTTATTGTACTATACTGTAGAAATGCTTGTTTTATTCTATAAATTAAACTGTAAAAAAGAAAGGGAAATTACTCTACAAGTATTTAATCTATTTTAATATTTACTTTACATGTTAAGTATAAAATTTATTTTAAAAAAAGTTGAAACTTGTTTTAAAATGTGACCCATGCCCAAATATTCTGTGAGCATAAATGGCGTTTTTATTGGTTCATGATTTTCTACTAGATTCTGTAAGTCTCTAGCCTTATTTAAATAAATAAAACATTGGATTTCTTTTTCTAAGATATTTTTCAAAAGGGCAATAGGTCATTTTTTCTTGTTTTTACCAAAGGCTATTATGATCCATTAACCTTGTTATTCTTATATTCTCTATATCTGAAAAATATAATAAAGGATAATAGTTCCTAAATAATTTATGGGCATTATGTATGTTAATGACTAATTTAGTAACCTTTGATCATCTTGCATAAATTGCACAATATCTGAATTTATTATTTAATCTAAATATTTAATGATTATTTCCTTTTCATGGTGTTGGGAGTTATATTTATCTCACACTCTGAGATGTATATATTTCATCGTCAAATATCATTGGAGTCAGGGGACTTCTAGAAAGTTATATATTATTCTGATTACAATTTAACAATGAGATATTAATTATCATTGACATGCAGGATCAGGGTTAATGTACACTTGTTTCTGTGGCTTCCACATTTCTGTGGAGAAGAGGAAATAAAATTGTATTGAACTTTTTTGTTGATGCCTGTTTTTTCCTTCTCCATCTACCAAGCAATGTCCAAATTCTTTCAACATTATTGTCTACCTTTTCTTTCCACTTAATTGTACCTAAACACAGCAATTTATCAAATTGCTTCTTCCCCTTTAAAGATAAAGAGTCTTCTTATCACCTCCCATTTTTTTCTGGCCACCATTTGATTACCTTATGGTCACTTTTTTAATTAAAAAGGATTACTACTGGAAATATCTTAATTAGTAGAAAAGGTGAAACTCGTCTTGATTTTTTTACTACTTGAGAAAACTAAGCCACCTTCCTTGCCCAGTTTTTAAGTAAGAACTTTTTTTTCTCCTTAAATCAGGAAGATGAGAGTTTAAATCCAGTCTCAGATACTTATTAACAATGTGATCTTGGGCAAATCACTTAATTTATGTTTGCCTCCGTTTCTTCAACAATAAAATTGGGACAATGACAGCACTTATCGCCCAATATTATTGTGAGGATTAAATGAAGTAATATTTGTGAAGTGTTTAGCATAGTGCCTAACCACCTACAACCATCTAAAATTTATCCCCTTTTCTTCCCACCTCCTTTCCCAAAATGTTCTACTGTGAGTGCATGGAAGAAGTAAGAAACCAGATGAGAAAGAGAATAAAAGAATAAGAAGAGAACAAAAAATATTAAGCATGGTTTTTCTAAGAGTTTAGAAATTATTTATAGTCTATAGAAAAGTATTGTTTCTAAATCATATGAGCTTTTAGATTGAAGTGACCCTAGAGATAATTTCATTTTACACCCCATTTTAGGCATGCAGAATCTCAAGACCAAGGGAATAAAAATTTTTCCTAAGAGCAACAGAGAGAATTCACTTCAATTTAAAAGTTTATTAAGTATTTCACATATGCAAAGCTTTGTGCCAGATGTAGGGGGATACATAAAAACTCAAATGTACTATGATTCCATCAATGGTGGTAATGTCTGATATTGGAACTCCCTCCACTAAGATACATTATAACCTGACTATGTGATAATACATGAATCATAAGGATGGGACATATATACGATTAAGTAACTTGCTCAGAGTAGAACTATTAGTGAATGTCAAAAGTAGTATTTCTCTTTCTTCCTTTTTTTTTACCATACCAGAACCTGATCCCCTAAGTCATACTACAGATATCTAGATAAAAATTAAAAGTAATCTCTGCTTTAAGGCATTTACATTTTTCTGGTAGCCATAATATGTGATTATAATAATAATGATAATAATAATATTTATATTTATATAGTACTTACCATGTGCCAAGTACCATACTCAGCACTTTACAATCATTATCTCAGATTCTGATCTTCCTGACTCAAGAAAAATAG
Source organism: Myrmecobius fasciatus (assembly GCA_023553655.1). Classification (NCBI taxonomy): domain Eukaryota; kingdom Metazoa; phylum Chordata; class Mammalia; order Dasyuromorphia; family Myrmecobiidae; genus Myrmecobius; species Myrmecobius fasciatus. Next base: position 455,568 of record JAJPUD010000145.1, read on the forward strand.
ATAAGCAAACATAACTAGCAACTAGAAAAACCAGGGAATATTTATTTCCCCTTAGGAAATAACTCCTAAACTAAGCTTTAAAGTGAATTAGTCATTCAAAGAGGTAGAGGGGTAAAATTTGTACTTCAGACAACCTTTACAAAATCAAATAGCTGTGAGATGGATAAATTTGGAGAAGAGCAAGTGGAACAGTTCCTCTCTGATGTAAAGTATCAGAAAAGAAATATAGGGTATATATTTTGCCTTTGTAAGATATGTGTATGCCCATGTGTGTTTAATTTGAATCGAGATTTTTTTCTGGAATCATAACCACCCTTCTCCAAAGAAGTCTTTGACTTCTGCCTAGAAAAGAATAGGAGGAGGGGTCACCAGGATAGCTGCTCTGTTTTTCTCAGAGACTAGAATTAAATTTGACTTCATGTTTTGTATAACTTCAAATGTGGTTTCTTAATGGGAGTTGGGGGGTAGGGATAAGGGAGAAAATCTAGAGCTCAAAAGTTTTAAAAACAAATATAAAAAATATTTTAAATATAATGGGGAAAACATTAAATTAATTAACTAATTAAATTTGACTTCCAACTATTACTAATCTAGGGGAAATTATTTTGAGGTTTAAACTCTTCCTGATCATTGCCTTTTAAAGAGAAAGCAGTACAACTTATAGCCAAAGGATTGATTTCTTCCCACTGAGCTAGTTACATAAAGATATCTTAGATAAAATGAGAGAGTTCCTGATCTCACCAAAGAGAAATATTCCAATGTCTCTAGGGAAGCAAACTGGAAATCAGTAATATATTGAGATCCCCTAGATATCTGCTACTCCCCAAACTTTTTCCCCCTCTCTCCTTGTCCAGTGTTGTTCCCAAAAGGATCGGGTATCAAGGAAGTTCTCTTGAAACAGGAAGGAAGAAGAAAATAATTGTCATGAGCTTTCTCCATCTCTCATGAAGGCATCCAGAGTAAACACTCATATCTCTAATGAAAAGAGTCATTATTCAAATGTACCAGGTTTGAAACTCAGATTGTAGAAATAATATGAAAAAAGGTAACTAAGGTCCAGATTGTGAAGAGTTTTCATTCCAGTTAAGAAGGCAACAATTAAAGAAGCCATCAGGAACATTAAAGATATTTGATTAGCCTACTGGCATAGTCAGAAATGTGCTTTAGAAAGACTATTTTGGAATCTATGGATGGATTGGAAAGGACAGTTACTAAAAGTAAGGAATAAAATTAGGAAGCTATTACAACAATTCAATCAAAAGGTGTTGAGGTCCTGATAGAGGGAAGTGATTTGTGAATGGAAGGATAGGGAAAAATATGAGATATTGTGGAGGTCTAATAAACTATAATTAGTAATTTATTTGATTTGGAGAGATTTAGGTAAGGTGTTAGATAAGTCTTAGCAGAGACAGGTATATTTTAAAGAGGAACAATTTTATAAAAGAAAATAATTAATTTCATTTTATAGCTATGGTTTAAAAGCAATGCCCTAACTTCTCTCTTAGGCATGTTAGTCTAGTTTTTCCTTAAAAGATATTAAGACCATCTTTGAGACTTGGTTGGCTCAGAGGCCTAGTAGGCTTAAACTGTTGATTTTTCATTACCTCAGTACAAAGCAATAATGAGGCACTCTGATAAGTAACTCAAGCAAGTGAGCTTTCCTCAGTTACATCAACTCAAGAAATATGTAATGCCTATGATTACTGAATGTCATTCTCTTGCTATGGTTAAATAAATATATTTTCTTAAATACTAAATGTATCTCATTTTGTTCCAAAAATGAACCTAAACTATCAGGGGATTACCCTAAATCAGGACCAGTCTGAACAATTGGTGTAGTCATCAGGATTGTAATGGAAGATGGCTAGTGTAGAAGGAGGAGAAACTGGGTTGGCCTTTCTACTTCTGGTGGAATTTTGGTAATACCTCCCTACATAATAGTTGCTTATTGAGGTGCCTTAAATTTCTGGAAGATAAGAGAGTAAACAGTTTGTGATTATTTGAAAAGAAGAAAATGATATACACTAAGTGTCCTAAAGAACTATTGCTTGAAGATAATTTTGGTTAAATATGTTTTAAGCACTATAGCTTTGTTAGCACTACCAGCTTAGTAATGGAAGCTTCCTCCAAGTTCTATGAGAGGATCTTTTCAGAACTCAGTTTTAGTTTCAGAGCAGTTTGGAGAGATTAGACTGGAGCAAAGGGAAAGGAAAGTATTTTCCCCTTTAAAAAGTACAAATTCAGAAGAACTAGTTGTGCTCAGTTTTTGCTAGGACTACATGCTTTTATACTGCTCATGGCCATTTTTGCTTAATTATCTTGGGAAAAGTCTCCTGAAAATAAGACCTTACCAGATGTAAGGGATTTGTTTTATTATGAGGAACTTGTTGCCAAAGTCAACGCAACTGTAGCTGCTTTTAAATGTAGATAGATAGAGCCAAACACTAAAAATATAATGATAAGGATTCCTAAAAGTGAGAGGTTGCAAACCAAGGGAGATCCTTGGATTATTAAGGTTGTCTAACAATTGCTCTGAAAAATATTGTTGGAATTATTTATTTTGATTTAGAATTTAAGAAATCAAACACAATTTCTAATTTTGTCATGAAAGTCATTGGAGGGTAGACTGGAAAGGATAATATTAAATTCTTTCCAGGAGTCTTGAGATATTACTGGATTCACGAATATGTGAACTATTACAGCAGTTTACCCCATTTAATTAGTTGAAGACAGGCAGGGTGAGTAGAATTGTACAACTGGAAAAGGAAGTACAAAAGTTCACTGAAGAAAATAATTCCCTAAAAATTAGAATTGGATAAGAGGAAAGAAATGACTCCATGAAACATCAAGAAGCAATAAAAAAAAAATCAAAAGAATGAGACAATAGAAGATAATGTGAAATATCTCATTGGGGAAAAAAACTGAGCTAGAAAATAGATCCAGGAAAGATGATTTAGAAATTATTGGAATACCTCCTGAAAAAAAAAGATCCCAAAATGAAAATTCCCAAGAATATTATAGCCAAATTCAAGAAATCCCAAGTCATGGAGAAAATATTGCAAACAAACAGAAAGAAGCAGTTCAAATATCATGGATGCATACTCAGGATAACACAAAATTCAGCAGCTTTTACATTAAGGTATTGGAGGGTTTATGGAGAGGGCTTGGAATGTGATATTTTGGAAGGTTAAGGAGTTAGGATTACAACCAATATAATTAGTAACCACAACTGCAATAAAATTTTAAAATCAAGTTATCTCTGATAAATATATAGAACAAATATAGAGAATTGAGTGAAACTTGTAAAAATAAGTGCTCAATTGACAAATGGCCAAAGGATATGATCAGGAAGTTTTTAGACAAAGTAATCAAAACTATCTATAGCCATATGAAAATTTCTCTAAATCACTATTGATTAAAGAAATACTAATTAAAACAATTCTCATATATCACCCGTAATACTAATATGACAGAAAAGAAAACTGATAAATGTTAGAGAGAATATGAGGGAGGAGTTGCAAACTGATTCAACCATTCTGGAAAGTAAATTGGGACTACATCAGAAGGCTATAAAAGCATATATATCATTTTACCTACCAATATATTACTAAGTCTGTAGCCCAATAAATAAATTGTGGTATATGATTATGCTGGGATACTATTGTTCTATTATAAGAAATGATAAACAATATGCTATCAGGAAAACTTAGAAAGAATTATATGAACTGATACAAAGTAAAGAAGATCCAGAAAAACAGTATACAAAGTAAAAGCAACATCATATGATCATCAACTGTGAATGAGTTAACTATTCTCAACAACACAACAATCCAAGATAATCTCAAAGGATTTATGATGAAAAATGCTAAATATTTCCAGAGAAAGAACTGGGGAGTGAATGCAGATTGAGCACACTTTTTTTTCCTAAACTATTTTTTCTTGGATTTTTTGGAAGGTTTTTTTTTCATACTATGATTAATATATGGAAATGTTTCACATGACTGCATATGTATAATCTATATCAAACTGCCTTCTCAATAAAAGGATAGAGAAAGAATTTAGAATTCCAAATTTTAAAAAAAGTTTAAAATGGTTTTTACATGTAATGGGGGAAGGAAGAAAACGGGAATACTAAAATATATGTAATTCTCTTTTAATGAAACTTATAGGGGAAGCCCTTGAAAAAACCCAAATTCATACCCTAGGAACATTTTCCAAACCGCAGCAAAAAAAAAATGGTTACTGCTTGTACATCTGAAATAGAATACACATATCTACCTAGAGGAGACTCTGGCTTCATTGTTTTTTTTTTGTTTTTTTTTTTTTTTTTATGTTGCTTTGTAACATCCCTTCAAAATGGGAAAGAGTCTGGCCTCAGAAGTGGCAATGAAATACTGCTCAGGTCTACAATATATTCTGTCACAACCTTGGGCAGAAGAGCTTAGGACTTTAGTAGAGGCAGTGGTTCTCCTCTAGTCCAGGAGATAGTAACTGATCTTGGTAGAACTGGCAGCAGACAGGGATATATTCATTATTTGGCATCAGGAAATGGGCAGAGGTCCCAGTGGCAGTGGGTAGGTTGTTAGTTCATAAAGTTAAGACTGGAGCTAATACCCAAGGAGGACTTGGATAAAGGGTTGTCATTATTGGGAAAGAGTTTGCTTTATGGAAGTGAGAGATAGATAAAAAGTATCTAACCAGCCCTCACCAGAGAACGCAGGAAATGTTTCAAAAGTATCTCATGGAACAAAGATTTTGTATCCTTCTCCTCTTCCTTCATGGAGTTCCCATGGAAGAATAGGTGGATGGTAGTCCAGAGTGGTTCTCCCTGACCTACGATGGAGATCATTGATTATGTAGGAAGGATCATTATCATTGCTGTAGGACTGATATTCCTGGATTTGCTCCTACTTTTTAATATTGAAAGACCCATTATAAAGTACAAAGATATGATATCATCATTCATGTGGAACAAGTCTTTTAGACTTGAGACTCTTTCTGAGATTTTCTAGATTCCATTCCTTCTTCATGGAGTTGTTAACACTTTTTGTTGTTGTTATTGTTTTGCTATGTTTCTGTCTTAGTTTTCCTCTTTCTCCTTTAATTCTGTCAAGCTTCTTAAGTATCCGATGTCTGGGTTGAAAAGTAAACCCTAAAATCATTCAAATTTTAAAATTATTTAAGTAATAAGACTCAAGAAGTCCTTAAGGATCTTTCCACAAAGGGAGGCATGTAGTAGGAATAATATGCTAATTTATCCCAATACAAGTTGTGCTAATAAGATTGTATCATCTATATATAAATCAGACATGCAAGAGAGTTTTGCTCAGCTGAATCAACTAAAAAATATCTTTGTTGAATATCTTTCTCCTGCATATGCAAATCAATTTTTTTATTAACTGTTGAATGACATGGAGTATCATCTTATTATAACATTGAACCTATTCTACCAAGTACTAGTCTGAGTCAAGCCTAGCTCCAAATACTAAGATTATACCTGTCAGAAGTAAAAAAAGAAAAGGGATGAAAAATATCCAAGAACAATGTTTACAGTTGAATTGCTTCCCAGAGGACAAAGATTTTAAAGGAATCAAAAAGATCAGAACACATATGATGGATTGGGGTAGATAAGTGGACTAAAAGTGACTATAATACAAGGTGAGAATGAATAATAGTTTTAGTTGTCACTGTTCTTAATTTGTTTTTGATGAGAACTAATAACATAATGTAAGACTGGGGGATAAGATTATGAATGATGGGTAATGTCTTGACTGATTGTGATTTGGATTTAAATGAGGCAGAATTGCATAAAGTTGTCAGACTCACTATCTCTGCTAGGCTCATCAGAATCCAGATAGTAGGGTAAAAATTAAAAAATTGGTGATGGCCTAGGATGCAGTAGATTACCTTGATGAATCTGATATCTGATCAAGTTCTAAGCACAATATAATGTTGTGCTTTAATTAATGTTGAAAATAATAAAACATTATTTTATCTGCCCTTTCTGCTTAGAGAAGCCTTGACATCTTGGGGTACACATTTCCCTAATCTACTAGTGAGTGAGTCTGCTGGGTATCCTCAATCTGGTATAGCCCACCTGCCAAAATGGTTTTAGTTGTATGTAGCCACTGTGCATTCTATAGCTTCTTGGGTCAAGAATGAGCTACTGCTTTCTAGCCATGGGACCATAGGCAAATTATTTCCTCTTGCTGAGCCCCAATTTCCTCATGTAGAAAATGTAGGGAATGAACTAGATAATATCTACAGCACTTTCCAACTCCAAATGCTGTAATTCTCTGATTTCACTTAGACTATTATAAAAGTATTCAATTATCTAGCATCTTATCTATTAAATATAAACCTATAAAATAAATAGGACTTAACTGATCTTTTGGTATCCAGTTTCTAATCCATCTTTTACATTGCTGCCTCTTTTCTTCAAGCACTACTCTAGTTATGTCATTCCTTTACTCAAAAGCATTCTGTGGTTTTCTTTTATATAATCAGGGTAAATGAAGTGTTCATGGGGGACTAGCACCTTTGGTGTGAGGGCTATCAAGCCCTTTTCAGGGCTGTTCATCCATCCTTTGTGTCCATCTATTATCTAAGTTTTAATAGTTCACAAACTAAATAGATATTGAATGATAGAAGGTTGTGATCAAAAAGAAAACTTTTTATGCTCTGCATCATAGTTAGAAAAATAAATTGATGGTGAAATTAAGAGCTTAACCATTTCCTGTCTACATAATGTAGAGCGGAGATGCAAATCATGGCAGCTGAAGAATCAGATGAAATAGAAGGAAGACATATAATCCTGGTTTGAGAGCAGGTTTTAGGGTGGAGAAGAAGAATATGAGTTAAATCCTAAACTTCTTGAATAAACAAAGAGAAAGAACTATAGAAGTCAACACAAAAACCTTAATTGTTGAGGTAAGTAGGGTAAACTTCAAATGAGGAGAATTTGATAAGCAAAGGAAGCAAGATAGAGTATGGGAGAATTATTGAGGAACTAGGGCTATACTCTTTACCTAATATGTCAGAACATCAGAGAAGAAGAACACAGTACTAAAAAGACAAGCAAAAGATACCTTCTGGGAAGTTTCAGGTTTCTGTGAATGGATTGAAGAAGTATGAGAAGAGATCTAAAATTAAGGAAAGTTAATTAGAAATAGAATTGGAGCTTAAGAAGGAAAAAAAGAGAAGGCCAGAAGAACATAAGAACTTGGAAGAGATACTGATGAGATTTTGAATAAGGGAATTTTCACCCAGGAAAGCTATGAATCATAGCCATTAAGAAAAGAATATGTGCAAGACTGCTAGTCATAAAGTACCATTTGACTGTTGTTTACACAGTGAATGTGATTTTAAAGAGTGGTATCAGCGTATTCTCTTTCTCAAAAAACCAAAGAACAACAGCAATACATTTGGGTTAGTAAACACTTGCTGATAGGGGCCTGATGAATTGTGAATTTATTTTCCTTATCCAAAAGTACAGATGGAATGTATGCATAGTTTCTGGTAGGGCCTATTCCTGGATGAATTCCTGGTGGTGAGTCCCAGTGTCTGAGTATTTGGTAATTAGGGAGAGCTAAGATTTCATCACTTTTCTTATATATTTTGATTCAGCAACGTGAAATGGGAAATGTCTTTACATATGGTAGTTGGAGCTGAAATCTTTGTGAAGGTAAGAGTTCTCCAAAACTCATCCTATAGGAGAGTTGGAGGAAGAATATTGGATAGTTTCCTAAGAATAGTTAAGGAAAATAGGGATAAGGATAAGGAAAGAAGTTCCACCAATCTGGGCATGATAAATTCAATTTTTAACAGCAAGATAGAGAAGGGAGCAGAAGCAGAATATTTCCAACATGAAATCCGAATGCTGAGCACATGCATTCTCTCACCAACCAAAAACTGTCTTTTGTAAAAATGAGACCAAAAAAATTAGGAAAGAAGAAGTTAAGGATCTGAATAGATTTTGAGAAGAGTGAGATTCAATAGGTCATTGCCAATTACTGAATGGAAATGAAAAGAAGTTCATGTCAAGATTTATCAGCATTGATGCAGCTATACCTGTAGTAAAACCATATATTGGTCATTGGATGCAAGTGTCTCACATTTGGAGTGCACATAGCCAAGTTCAAATTTACATGAGCCTTTCCAGCATCATCAAGTGATGAGTCAATAAACAGGATAGGTTGAGCCTTGGGGAAAAATACTTTTTTCCTGTTTCTTGAGACATACATGTAGCCTTTGAATCTTGACAGAACTTCTAAGAGCTTACACTATAATTAAGAGTCACTTCCATTCTCCAAAGGCTTTTAAATAGGAATTTGTAATCAATAAAACCTTAAGAAAAATGAAAAAAAGAATAGAACATATACCCTGATTTGTTTTTTTTTTTAAAGCCCACATTTTCTTATATGGACCTTTTCTTCTTCTTTTTGGTATATAGAAATATTTATGTTTGTTTATGATTGTCATATTCATAATGAATGGAAATTCAATTTTTAAAAATATAAGACACACAGTTGGAACAATGCAATCAAGGACCATTTAAATAAGTAACTGATTATGAAAAATGAAAAATGAACAAAGAACTCACACTGATATCAAATATAACAATTTTATAATTTAATCATTGATGTAAATCAGTGATGATAACAAGACCAAAAGGACTCTGAATACTTATTAGTCAAGAAATGTCTATCTTACTTGACAATTGGGAAGAGATGGTGATCAAAGCAACCCGAGTTTGGTATATAAGCTCATGTATAAAATTATATGAAATAGGATGACAGCTGACTGAGTATGTAGCCTCATAAAAGCAGAAAGAAGCTAGGAAGGAGAAAACCAATTTAAACAAAGCTTGACAAAAGATCCAACTTGTCATCCTCATGGAGTTAAATGATAACAATGGAGAAAATGTAATGAATAGAGGATATAAATGAAAATATCGACAAAGATTTTTGTACCACATTGTTTGCACCAAAAAAGTCAGTGAAGTCACTTATTGTTGGAATCTAGCATTATCCCAGGTGTACTTATGGGAGGAGGGGGGGACTATGGCACTAAATATATAGGAAAGGCAATTAGATTGGACTAAATAAATTCAAAAGCAATGTGTGTTGGAAGTGTCACAAATGTGAAAGCATGCAGGGACCAATTCACAAAGGATAAAAATGGGGATAAGATATCAATTGCATTTTTCAAAAACAGACTTTATTAATACTGAAAAATTTGGCCATTATAAAAACATGATACTGCTTCGTGATATTATAAAGATTAAATGAGATGATAAATGTAAAACATTTTGCAAACCTTAAAACTCTACATGAATGACAATTGTTGTTTTTGTTAGTGTGCTTTCCAATCTAATGATAACTTTATTCCCTGAGTTTTTTACTGTACTTGTGCTAAGTTCAGGTAATGATTATAAGAATTATGCAAGGTTTGCTGGTAAACATTTAACAATTGGACTTTCCAGGGAAAAGAAGTTTACATACTCACATTTAAGTTCAGTTGGCATTATTGACATTTTCTTAAGTTTAAACAATCAAAAACAATAAATCAAGCCTTGATGCGATTATCAAATTCTGAGATGTAAATTCTCACATTGAAAATTTAATAACTGTTTTTGCAAATTGGTTAAAATTAAAACCAGCACACCTTTACAGCTTTTCTATTCTATTCTTCTATTCGAGATCTTTGTGAGACCTACAAATTAAGTATTTTTTAATGAAAGTATTGGAAGGGAATAAGCAAGCTTTGGCAAATGATCATCTACAATAGACCATATATTTACCCTTTTGTAATTGAAGCTTGTCGAAGAAAACTGAGGTAAGAATTGCAATTAATTGATTCAGTGAAACAAAACTTTATGCTTTAAAGGTTTTCTTCAACAAAGTATCTGGGATTTACATGCAGAGTCTTTCTACTGATAATTCTCCACATGTAGAGGCTAGGGAATCAGTTTTCTTAAGTGTCATGATAGCATGTAATGGTAGTGCTTTGAAGAGACTATAGTCCATAGGTAGATAATTTATAACTGTTTCTAATCGGCTGCTGTGTTCTGGAGAGGAGGCTTTTTGATTGGTTGAGAAGGCATTCAAAAAAAGCCTGAATCAGTCTTGGTCCTTTGATTACTATATTGTTGGTTTGATTCCCTCCCTCACTCACAGCATCTGGTAAGAGATAATACTGCCAGAGAAGAGATTTGGACCTTTCTCTCCCTCCAAGATCATATTGCCCTTTGAAGAGCCTGTGTTATTTTTTTTTACCTTTGTATTTGTTCTTTTCTGGGTATAGGGACAACAGCGTCTAAATGTCTAAGTTTTGCAAGCAAATCAGCCAAAGGAGCCAAAAAGAAAGGAAGTTTGAGAGTTACCTTCAGGATCCAGCCCTTAGTAGCTGAGATAAAGATTCAGGCAGTGTGGGAAAACATTTGTAATTTTGCTCTTGTTATAATTTTGAAATAAATATCTTCCAGCACTTAGCACAGTATCTGGCACATAGTAGGTACCTAATAAGTGTTTACTGATATTAATATCCCTTGATGTTAAGTAGTTAAATGGAACTATTGAGCTAGTCACTGATACCTAACAAAGAGAGGGAGAGGGAATGAACAGCCAATGAGGTTAAAACCAATGTCAATAGAGAAGAAAGATAATTCCCAACCCTCTAGGATAATCTAGGCCACTGAGGAGGCTATATAATAGCCCTTCTCTGGGAAAGTAAGATCAGAGAAAATTTGATGCAAATGTATCAATTATTTGATATTTATTAAAAGGAATAACCCTGAAGCAACAGAAATAATCCTATTTAGCAGCTTTCTATTAAGAAATATCAAATAAATCATAAAACAGAAAGCTGTGTGCTTGTCACAGTTGTTTATCATTGCAATGGAGGATATCCACTTCGTATTTGAGAGGTTCTTTGTGGATAAAGAGGTGTTCGAAATATGCTAATTGTGTTAATTGAATCAAAATTCACAACATTGCCACACCTCTTGAAAGTTCTGTTACTCCTTAATAGTTTGTTAGGGATGAAAGAAGTCTACAGCTCAAAAAAAGCTTATGTCATGCATTGGGATGATCTACTTATAGAATTTTTCCAATTGTATACCTGGGATTAAAATAAATAGACAAAGAATTAAATTGAAAGGGTATAATAAGTTGCCTTTCAGAAATTACAAAACTGCTTTAATAATCAAGTATCCTTTTTTCCTTAGAATCAATGGACCATTTTTTTTTAAAAGCAATTTTATGCCCATGTTTCTATACAGCTGTGAGACATGGGACATAACAATCTGTGAAGAACTGAAAATGAACATTATACACAAGGCAATAGAGAGAAACATGTTGGATGAACAGGCTGAAACATTACCAATGAAGAAACCCGAATAAGAACAAGTATAAAAAATTGTCATTGAGAAAATGTGATAGAAAAAAAGACAGGTTGATCATTTGGCAAAAAAAAAAAAAAAAAAATTGACTACAAGTGAACAACCTTTATGCTCCAATGATATCTTAACGATGTCAACATAAAGCAAGGAAATAGTCCAGTAAGTTGGATTTACCACCTGAGATGAATTTATAATTGTAAATGTATTCTGAAGTTTCTTGTTTAGAAGATTGATAAGTATAAAGCATCTTCCACTATAATGGATATGGCTGAGTCACGTGAAATGTACAAGTGTGCATGAATTCTGCATTGTTGCAAAGAAAAACTGAGTTGATGAGGTTATGGATCTATTTATTGTTGATGTTATTCTATAAATATATTTTATATATTTATTATTATTTAATAATATTTTTACCAATTTCATGTTAAAACAATTTTTAATATTTACTTTAAGTTTTGAGTTCCAAATTCTATTCTTCCTTTCATCACCTCCCCCCATCTGAAATGGTAAGGAATCTGATATAGGTTATATATGTGCAATTATGTAAAACATTTCCATATTAGTTATATTGTACAAGAAGACTTGAATTAAAAAAAAGAAAAATGTATATGGTTCCTACAATGTGCCAGGAACTGTGCTTAGCACTTTATAAATATTATCTCATTTGATTCTCACAACAATCCCCAGAGTTAGGTGCCATTATTATCCCCCATGGCAAATGTTAAATAACTTGCCCTTAACTATCTGAGTCCAGAATTTAAATCAGGTCTTTCCTGGCTCTAGGCTCTAATCTGATTTCTATCTACTGTACCACCTATCTGAATTATTGTAGTACCTTCCTTTATATTAATTGAGGTAAAGAAACTTTTAAAATATATAGATAGATAGATATGCTAATAGTTCAAGCAATACATTTTTTACCTCAAAGTAAAATACTAATTCTGTACTAAACAAATACCAAAATAGACTTGTATACAAATATTTGGAAAAGGTGAAAGTAAACAAAATAACACATGTTTATAATGCACAGGTGTTTGCAGCCAAGAAAAAGGAGTCTTCCCTGTTTAAAGTTTGATGAGTACATGAAACAAACCATGCCAATGTATGAATCATGCACACAGCTAATCTAAATACACTTTCCCAAACATACATTTTCAGAATTTTTGTTGGTTTAATGGTAGCAGAAACATATGGGGAAAACATTTTTCAGGGAGGATTTTTTTCTGTTTTTTTTTTATTATGGTGGACGTTGTTCATTAAAAAATCAGAAATAAGCAACACTTATTGATTGTCAAACATAATTTAAGTAAAAATGTTCCTCCTTTTATTAGAACAGTTAGAATATAGGTACAAAAGTCTACTGACAGAAATTTATTTCTTGGGGAAAATATTCTATGTACATATCTTCCCAATGTATTCACAAATCACAGATGGTACAATGGAAAGTATCTATCTAGCATGACCACATTTATAGGAGCTTAGGACAGTGCCTGGTATATTGTAGGTGCTTAATAAATGCTGGTTCTGGTTATTATCCTTTGTTCTTGAAGAGGATCAAAATTATACCACTATGTTAAAGTCAAGGTACATCTGTGTCTATGACTGATCAGTTCAATAGAAGTTTAAAAAGCTTTAACACTGAAGTTCTGACACAAATAGGCCACATGAATATTTGGAGTAAACAGGTCTCTAAATCTGCGCATCTCATATTTCTTTTGAGCTATTGCAATTCTCCTTTGCTCATAGAGCATAACACCTTGTTTGATGAGGGCACACTATGCTTGGATAGTCCTTTGCCAAAGTCTCTCATGTCTAACTTTTGATTGCAGAGTTCTTCAGAGAAACCTTAAGAGTGTCTTTGTATCACTTTTTCTGACCTCCAGGTGAGTATTTGTCTTGTGTGATCTTTTAGACAAATGTACATTTGGCATCATGGCCAGCTCATCAAAGTTGTGTTCTCAGCAGTAAAGTCTGAACGCTTGAGAATTCAGTTCAAGAAAAGACCTCAGTGTCTGGTACCTTATCTTGCCAGATGATCTTCAGAATCTTCTTACAACAATTCAATCGGTGCTAGTGGACTGTCCATATTTCAGTGAACAATGAGGTCAGCACAACAGCTCTACAGACCTCCAATTTAATAGGCACCTTAATAATTCTTTTCTTCCACACTTTCTTTCAGGGCTTCCCAAACACTGAGCTAGCTTTGGCAATGCAAGCATCAACTTTATAGTTGTAAATGCTTCCCTGGAAAGTATACTGCCAAGGTAAGTGAACCTACTCACGACATTCAAAATTTTTCCATTTGCTGTAACTGATGGTTCTACATACAGACGGTGCAGTGCTGGCTGGTGGAGAACCTCTGTTTTCTTGATGTTAATTATCAGGACAATATTAGCACAAGTAGCTAAGAATGAATTCAGTCCAGAAGCTGCATTGAATGTACAATAATCTGTGAACAAAAAGTCGCACATCTCTTCACTTGAATCTTGGCTTTTAGCTTTTTCAAGTAAAATAATTTACCTTCAGTGCATGCAGTAGCTGATTTGGATTCAATTTTTATCTTCATTGAAGGCATCTGACAACATTGCTGACAACATGTTAAAAAAGCTTGGGAGCAAGCACAAAGCTCTGCTTCACTCCTCTGGTGACTGGGAAAGTGTTAGAGCATGCTCCATTATCTAGAATCCACAAAAGCATGCTATCATGGAAATGACATATTGATGAACTTCTCTAGGCAACTAAATTTTGCTCTCATGACTGACAGTATCAAAGGCTTTAGTCAGATCAATGAATGTTGTGTACAGACTTATGTTTTGCTCCTGGCATTTCTCCTGGAGTTACTGGTACTGCCAATACTATATCAAGCATTCCTCAGCCTTTTCTGAAGTCACAGTGGCTCTTGGGTAGATGACTATCTTCCAAGTGAAAGACAAACTTATTAAGGAGAACCTTATCAAGAATCTTGACAGCAATGACTAAGAGAGAAAATCTCCAGTGGTTGCCATAGGACAACCTCCTTCCTTTTCTTTTAGGAAAGCAACCTTGAATTCCTGGAGGATAATGTCCTCTTGTCATTTAATCCAGAAGATTGAAATCACCTTTTATATGAATAATGGGTCCCTTGCCTTGTAAATCTCACTTTGCCACACAAAAGGAGCCTAATGGCATTCAAAATATCTTCTTCAGTTGGAAGTTTGGCTAGAAAGGAATCGATTTCAACTTGAGGTACATGGTCAATGGTTTCTGCATTAATTGATGAAGGTCTGTTGATATCACTATGGAATTGTTCAGTCCAACTCTTTAGGATAATTAGTACTGAATAGTTGAGGTTCAGCAGAAGTCTTTTGGCCCATAAGTAGAATCATAAAAAAAGCATAAAACTGAATTCCATCTATCTTCTTACTGAGCCAAAAATCTTGCTTCTCTCTGAGCTTCACTTGCACTTTATTTTTGATGAAATTAAATCCTGCTTTCTTGGAGGCAGATGATCAGTCCTGTTGACAAACCCTTTAGGGTTCTTATTTATCATTTAGCAGTTTCTGAGTTTCCCCATCATTTTTGTCAAACCAATGCTGAAGTTTTCAAATGTTCTGGCCCAGATGAGTAAAGGTAGTGCTATACACCGAATCTGCCCACTCCTTTACTGTTCTACTGTTGGTTCTATTCCACAATTGCGTGTTGGTTCAGCTTTCTTTCTAGGTTAGGAACAAAGTTTCACTCACAGAGCACTCTAATGTTGATATTAAATCTTTTGGTAGTTGTCTTACCTTGGGACTTCAGCTTTTGTTGAATGTGAATGCTTAGCTTAGAGATGACATTTATAACTGGCCCAGCACTCTGTGACATATTTTCTTTGTCACTCTTATGTCCTATTTATCTCTTCTCCTTACAATGAGATAGTTTATTAAACACAAATGTTTGCTGCAAGGGTGCATCCATGAGGTTTTATAGCATTAGGTAAATAGAAGGTAAATTTGTAATGAGAATATCATGAGATGTACAGGTAATTAGTAGAAGGTGATCATTGCTGTTTCTGACTCCATTCCTCCTAAGAATCTCCTGCCATGTTTAATAGTCTTTACCTTCATTGCCACAGAACTTTGTAAATAGTAAAACAATATGGGTGATATTTTTGACTCCTGCATAAATTGTATTTAAATGAAACAAGTGGACAAAGTCATTGGTCTTAATCTATGCCAGAATCATCAAAGTCCATGACAAGATAAAGGCAAATGACTGATGGTGGCACAGAATGAAATGGATGACTTTAGTATCTTCAATGTTTAACCAAACTCTAAGCTCTCCTTTACAACTACTTTTGTTGCCTTCATGGCCCATTGGAACAGATTGTTCACATCTGACTCTTCTGTTACAGAAAGTATCAATGTTCTTGGAGGAGACACTTCCCTAACTCATCAGTGGTTTTGAGACTCTTTGGCTACTTTCATTCTGGTTTAGCCCATTTGCCACAGTTTACCAGGTTGTGGCTGCTGTCTATGTTACAGTTTCTTGGACCCACAGATAAGAGTTCAGGGCCAAATGGACCCCGAAGGTGGTAAGCAGTTCTGAAAAGATCTTGGGAGCTCTCACGTCGGTGGTACTAATCTTCCCTAAACTTTAATTAATAAGTGCTAGCTTATTATTGATTGAATGATTAGATTCTTAAAAATTCTTGAGTTATAATGATATATAAAAATATTTACAGTATATGGTCTCCCATTTTAAGGGCTTTTTGAATAATTGTATCCTTAATGAAACAATAGATGTTATTATCTTCATCATTAACAAAAAAGTTCTTAGCTTGGCGTTGTTGCTCTAAGTACTATAAAAATGACTCCCATAATCTAACAAAACATTGATTTAGATGAAGAATTTACAATGAACTCAAAGAGTTTATTGTATTTTCTCAATGTTTTATATAAGGGCAGAAGAGTTTATGATAGCATGTGACAGAATATTTTATCAACTATTGTAGTATCAATGCTCTCCTCGTGAAAGAGACAAAGACTAAGGGACATTATATATTTAGAAAAGGCATCTTCAGGGAAAATAATTATTAATAAAAGAAGAGAGGAAGAAAGAAGAAAGTAGCAACCTATAGGAAATTATTGTTTGATTTCTTGCTTAGAAGATTGGTCAGTATATGGCATGGTTACAGGAAAACCAAGAATTGTAGAAAAATATTTAAAAAAAAACTTTGGATATCATCTAGTCTAATCCCACCTTTATTTTTAAAATGAAGAAACTGATGATCAACTTTAAGATCATGAACTTCAAAAATATGGTATTTAATTTCCAGTTCAATGATCTTCATTTTTAAAAATTATATTATGTAGTTTCTCAGAGGAGCATGTCCATCTTTTTCCAGATGGAACATCCAATTTCTGTTTTCTTTCACAGAATGTCATATGACCCTTTCTTGTTCCTTTTTAGAATTCTAACGGTTAGGTGCATTACTATCTTTCTTTAAAGTACTATCCAATTGATCAACTATGTTAGACTTAGGTCTTTTCAGTGATGTGGTAATCTGAAATAATTTCAATTGACTTGAGATTGAAAATATCATCTCCATCCAGAGAGAAAACTATGGAGACTAAATAAAGATTGAAGCATACTATATTCATCTTTTTTGCTTTTTTGCTTTTCCTTTCTTATGTTTTTTCCCTTTTGGTCTGATTTTTCTTCACAAGACAAATATGGAAATATGTTTTAAAATATTGTACTTGTATAACATATTGAGTTACTTGCTGTCTTGGGCAGGGGGAAGTAGAGGAGAAAGGGAGAAAAATTTGGATCACAGAATCTTGCAAAAATTAATGTTAAAAACTATCTTCACATGTATTTGGAAAAATGAAATGTTACTGAGAAAAAATAAATTACTATCCAAATTTTGCATTTTACTAGCATTTAAATCTGCAAAATTAACTTGTGTCACTAAATAGTTATCTTCTTTCTTATATCAATCAATCATTTGTAAAACATTTATTAAACACATACAGAAATACAAAGAATAAAATAATCTCTGCTCAGAGGGAATTTATATTCTAATGTGGAAACAAGGATGTATGTAAGTACTTACAGAATAAATTTGAGAATAAATAGACATAAATAAAGGTAGTTTGAGAGCGAAGACATTGGCATTTATGGGCTTAGGAAAGCTTACATGTAGAAGGAAATGCTTGAGTAATATCTTGAAGAAGATAGGAATTCTCCAAGGCAGAGGGGAGGAGGAAGTATAAGTCACACATGGGGAATAGCCAGAACAAAGGTTCAAAAATACCATTTAGGCTGGCATGTACAAGAAAGAGAGAAGGCATCTATCTATCTACCAAGTTGGGGGGGGGTCTAGAAAGATAATCTCCAGCTTTAAAGACTTAACAGAGGAGTTTATCTCTCATCTTAAAGGTAAAGGGCAGAGACTGGAGTTAATTGAGGAAGGAAAGTCTCATGGTCACATTTGAGCCTTAAAAAAATCACTTTTGCAGCTGTCTACACATGGATGTGTGGAAGCTGATGAATGGAATAGGGAGAGATTCGTATCATTTAGGAAGATGTTACAGTACGCTAGACGAAAGGTGATAAAGGCCTAAATTAAAGTGATTAAAGTAGTAGCTCTGAGTAGAAAGGATGGGTTGGACGTGAAAGATAGGATATGAAAACAGAAATAGCTAATTTGGCAGTTGGATGGATATGTGGTGTGAAGGAAGTAAAGGCTCTTTAAGGAATCAAAAATAACCCTGAGATTAGGAACCTGAGAAAGTGAAAAAATGGTGATGCCTTTGATTAGGAAGTTAACAAGAAGAGTGAGTTTTTTGGAGATTAAGTTCTGTTTTGAAATTTTGAATTTGAGATGTCATTGACAGATCCAGTTTAGTCTATCAGAGTGAAGTGAGAGAGAGAGAGAGACAGACAGACAGAAAGACCAAGACAGAGAGACAGAGAGAAGGGAGGAAAGAGGGACAAGAAAGAAGAAAAGAGGGAAGGAAAAGAAGAGAAGACAAGACAAGAGAAAAAAAGAAGAGAAAAGAAGAGTCTAAGAGAGCTTTGGGCAATAACCATAATTCAGTGATATATGGCTAATGAACCATCAAAGGAGAACCATGAGCAAATAACATGATAAAATTGAAGAGAAGAGATTATCCAGGAACAGAAAGTAGTTGATAATGTGAAATGTATCAGAGAGATCAAATAGTTTAATTGCTGAAAATATATGATTGGATTTGACAACTCAGATCATTGATAACATATTCATTATTACAGTTTATATGGTGTCACATTTTGAAATGGGAAAACAACCAAACACCTACCATCTGTAAATGAGTCATGCCTCATTTCTTAATGCTTATTCTATTTTTCAAGAGTGCATTGACAACATGCTTGGCAAAAACAAGTTTAAACAGATCCCAAGTTCACTGTTAGCTCTACTTTCTATTTTCCATTTCAAAGAATCTCAGTCTTGGAATGCAACCATGAATTGAAGATATCATTAGATTGTTATTTTTTGTAAGAGCTTTCAATTCCATTTGTAAGACACCTGATTGACAAATAAAATACAATAAAAACTGTTGGTGCAAGGGACAAACTTCTAGATAACATGATCTATGAGTGGTTAGATATCTCCTTTAGTTTATTCCCCTTAGCCTCACTATTCCAGTGTGTAAAGAACTCTGATAATAAGCCTTTACAATGCATCTTGAAAGATGACTAAACTATGAAGAAAAGAGTGAACTATATTACATTGCCCATAACAATAAGTTTTCTCTCCTTCCTGGTTTATCATCTTTTCAGCCTTTGTGTTTAGGAAAACTGGTTTCTTCACTTACTTATCTCACTTAAATATTCTTGTCTGGACAAGTTCAAATGAAGAACATGGATTTTAAACAGCAACAGTTAGGTCAGGAAAAGCAGTTTAGATTTTTCTCTTATGGTATAGATAAGCCCTGAAATGAGAGCAGGGGTGAAAGAACCTGTCTTTGCAAAAGAAACTAATTTTTATTTTTTTTTTCAGTTATATGGATTTCAATCAGGGAATAGATGTAATATTCTAATTGTAGGTTAAGGAAAAGAGAGAAGCAAGCATTGTCTAAAAATTAACTTTCACCTTTATTAGATGACTACTAGCTATAAAGAATCATTTTTAAATATTATTAATCTTCTTGTAAAATTCCAAATTGACTTGGATAAAAAAAAGTTAGAGCAGCAAATTTCTTGTTTTCAAGATTATATTCTGTCACATTAAGTTTATTAACACTCTTTTTTAGAAAAGTGATTTTCAATAAACTGCTAAATAAAAGGATGAAATAGTATTCAACTACAATATAATAAAATGGCTATAAATTATTTTATGTATATAATTACACATAAGAGTTCTGACTTTAATATTAATTCTCTTTGTTTAGAATGAATTTTGAATCTTGAATCTGTTGATTTTTTTTCTAATTACATACTCCATTCCCAACTCACCTTAATTTTTTTTTATTTTGAACAAACACTGGTAAATATGAAAATTTCAATATATCTGATTGTTCAACAGCTTTTTAGTTTGTTTACCACAATCTATCTCTCACCTACTTTTCTAGTTTTATTTGTATTTTAAAATTTAAAATACTTTTTCATTTATATTATGTATATCATTAATGACAAATATGAATATATGACAAATATCAGCAAGCATAAACATTTCTTTTTAAAACATGGTCCTTAAAAAAGAAATGTAGCCCATAAATTCCAAGATAACTTTGAAGATTTCAGCGATCAAAATTTATATTCCTTTGGGCAAAATACTCTCAGGTAACTATATGATTCCTTATGTGGACAGAGAGAAAAAAGGAAAGAAGGAGGAAAGGAAGGAAGGAAGGAAGGAAAGCAGGCAGGAAGGAAGGAAGGAAGGAAGGAAGGAAGGAAGGAAGGAAGGAAGGGGAAATGGGTGAAGAAGCCCAATTAGTACTGGCCATTTGGTCCCCACTTGGGCAACTACTAAAAAAAAAGATTGTTAATTGATATTTGTCCATTAGTCTCAAAGAAGTCATGACATCAGGAAGGTGATGTCATGATTGTGAGTGAATTGGATTTAAGTGAGACAAACCTGTTCACAGTCATCAATCTCATTCTCTCCTCCAGAGCCATCTAGGTCCAGTGACAAGATATAGATTAGGATGATTGGAGATGGCTTCTTCTATGTGCCAGGAATTGTGCTAAGTGCTTTACAAATATTGTGATCCCCACAACAACATAGGTGCTGTTATCCCCATTTTATAGTTAGGAAACTAAAACAGAGGTTCAGTGATTTATCCAGGATCCTGCAGCTAGTTAGTATCTGACTTAACATTTGGAAAGCATTCCTTCCTTACCTCTCCCTCCCTCCCTCCCTCCCTCCTTCTTTCTCTCTCTCTCTCTCTCCTCTCTCCCTCCTTCCCCCTCTCTCTCTTTCTCTCTCTCTGTCTCCTCTCTCCCTCCTAACCCCCCTCTCTTTCTCTCTCTCTCTCTTTAAATTCTGGAAGTACAACTTTTAATTTAATGATACATATTTATATAGAACTTTGAGATTTTGAAAATAATATTCTCTTAATGCAATTATCATTACCCCTACTTTAAAAGATAACAAAACTGAAATTCAAAACATTAAGTGCCCAAGTACCCAAGACTTGCCTGAATCATATTCTAACATATCACATGGGCTGAGATATCTGAAGGACAACTAAGTAGAACATCAATAGTAACTATAGAGGTATGTTCTGTAACTATGCTATCACTAAAAATCCATATAAATGGTTATCATAATCCCTCCCTCTTTGCCCTGAAATAACCATTAACTAGAGTTCTTGTAATTGCATTTCTAGCTGTTAATTTTTATGGTTAACACTTAAAGATTTATATGCTTGCATAATAATTAGCACATATTAATAGCCAAAAGCAGCTATTGTTTGGGTTTTTGTCTTTCCATTTTATTTCCCGTACCATTTTATTTGCTTAACACAAAAATTGACGGTCATCTAATCAGGTTAAGAGTGATTCCAGGGAAAACCACAGATTCCATTAGCTAGGCAGTACAGTGGACAGAACTTTGGGTCTATTGTCAAAGAGACCTGAGTTCAAAGTTAGACTCAGATATTTATTGTGGAACCCATAAACTTTTTTGTTAAAAAATCCTGAAATTCCTTATATCATTATAATCTAATGGTTTTCTGCCTCTCCATCTGCATGTGTGTCTGTCTTCCTATACCAAACCTTTCTCTTAGTCCATACCATGACCTTCAATCACTTGACCCCTAAAGTTTCTCCCATCTAACTTACCTGAATTTGCCATTTTTCCCCATTTTGACCCTTTGGTATACCATTTCAACTATACACTGTACTACTTTCTTAGTCCCTTGCCCCTCCTTCTTATCACTAATTATGCTTTGCTGAGGATCCACCTTGAATCATTCCCATCATCTTCTTTTTATAGACTGAAATAGGGGAAGAAAAAGCACATAACAGTCCTGATTTGTAGCCACTATAAATTTATGCTATAGAGCTTCAATGGAGTCCTCAGTGTTCGGTCATTTAGCCATGTCTGACTCTTCATGACCCCATGGACCCTAGCATAGCAGACCCTTCTATTCTCCATTATCTCCTAAAGTCTGTTGAAGTTCAGGTTTATGTGGCTTCCAAACTATCTATCCCTCTCATCCTCTGCTGTCCTCTTTTCTTTTTGCCTTTCATCTTTCCTAACATCAGCATCTTTTCCAATGAGTTCCATCTTTTCATTATGTGGCCAAAGTATTTAAGCTTCAACTTTAATATTTGGCCTTCTAGTAAAGAACCTGAATTAATTTTTTAAGTATTGGTGATTTGATCTTTTTGCTCTCTGAAGAACTCTAAAAATCTTCCATAGTACCACAATTCAAATGTTGATTCTTTAGCACTTCGCTTTCACAATGCTCACAGTCATACATTGCTACTGAAGAAACCGCAGCTTTAACTACACAACCTTTGGCTGTAAAGTGATGTCTCTCCTTTATGGAATACTATTCAGATTTGTCATAGCTTTCTTTCTAAGGAACAAAGCATATTCAACTCACTGATCCACCATTCATAGCCTTTCTTCCAAAATATTTCATACCCCCTCTGATTCTTTCTTCTACCCTCTCAGCTGAAAACTCTTGCTTTAAAAATTGAAGATATTTTCTTTATCTCCATCTTTTTCTTCTTCATCTTTTATCACTCAACTCCCTTTGGCCACTATATCCCTCCTCTCACATGAAATAGTGATTTTAATTCTTACTTTCTGCTCAATCATTCGTATTGCATCCCATAACCTTCAACAGATGGTTCCCTCAGTTATCCCCATGCTTTTAATTTTTAGTGTCTACTGACTTCTTATCTCCTTCATACAAACATACCCATGTCCTTCCTCCTCAAAAAGAAAAGAAATGAAAAGTCTAATTGTATCCTTCCGTACACACTATCAGCCTTTATCCATTCTCTTTTGTAACTAAACTCATTAAAAAGGCTGTCTTCAATACCTCCACTTTTTCTTGTCTCATTCTCTTAGCAATCTGGCTTCAAAATTTATCTGTCTTTAATTTATATGATCTAAGAAAAATGTACAATGCTGCAATATGTAAGAGTATCTCTGTCATTGACATAAATAGATTTCTAATGATGGTTCACATTTGTTCTTTGAGGTCTGAACCTGTGCTTGAATATAATAAAAACTTACTTATAATAATTTCTGTATAATTTCTGTATTGTCATACATTTTGAGAACAATTACCTACAACATAGAGTCAGAAGAAACACTTCTCACATAACAGTTCTATTCACTTGGTTTTGAAACAGTATGCTAATAACCATAGTCTCTTGTAGGTAATTATTATAGATAATAACATTTGCAGCTTCCTGTGAAATTACATATTTTCCAATTTTTATTTTTATAAATTACAATTTCCCCCATAAACGTTTTAGGAAAACAGACAAGAAACCAAAGTTGCTTTCAGGGAATCATCTGCATAAATGTCCTTTCTAAATACCTATAGTGCACCTGCCTCCCCAAGAAAAAGGGTAAAAGATTTTGTGCCTTTCAAACTCTCAGTCTGCCATCCCTTACCAAACACTATCCTTCAACCATATTATGAATTCCAATCATTCAACCCTTCAGTTCATATGAGAGAGCAATATTTGTGTTTGCTTTATTTAATAAAGTAATTGCATATATACAGTGTCTTGTTTAATGGTAAAAATCCAGGTGATTTATTCCCTATATTATGATCAGCCTTAGAAAATGGATGAAAAAAAAGATCTTTTCTGCCAAAAGATTTAACAATTTCAAAAGACACAGTCTTTGTTATACAACTTGTACAAACTGGAAATAGAGAGAGAGATAAGAGTGAATGCAAATGGTTAAATGGATAAATGCATCATCATATAGATATCATTCTGCAAATCAACATTGCTTCTTCTATACAATGAATTCCCCATTTACAAATATTTATGACAATGAAAATAGAGGCTAAATTTTTAACTAAAGAACAACATTTAGTATGGATTTGCAAATTATGGTAATAATTTGGTTGGGCTATTTTATGTATGCTGCCATATCTTAATGATTTGAGAGACAGATATGCTTCTCTCATTTCTTTAGCATAAGGGAAGAAAGTGATTCTGTGGACTAGAGAATATTCTGTACTAAAGAAAATTGAAGCTTCTAAAAGTTTTATAACTAGTGATTCCATAATAAAAAGGGGGGAAGGAACAGTTTTGCATAACCATTATATCTGCTTTGGACTTTGGTAGGTTGAGGGGGACCAGAATAAGAAAGTAGTGTTTGGATGATTAATTTACAAGGGTTTAAATCATTAGAAGGTAAATAGTATGAAAAATCTTTTCATTTTCAGGATTTTGATTAGTCCTTGAGGGGAAAAAAGAGAGTGAACATCTAAATCAATTAGGGAGAAATTAGGATGCTAGTTACTTTCTTCATCAAATTGCTATGATTTTTAAACTTTGACTCACCAGAGACTTTTGATTGGAAGGCAGAATGTCTTTCTGATTAAAGATTGTCAAGTATTCAAAATGGATGTACTCTGATTTGTTGAAATTAACCTGATACCACGCCCTCACTATGAGAATCTTTGTGTAAACTTGGCAGACCCTGGGTATTTTCAGCCCTAATAAAATAAAAAATATTACCAGCTCAGTGAAAGAAGCCACAGGAAGGCATATTTAATGGAAGTCTGGTAAATTCTACCCTGACACACTTATAATGATGATTAAAACATTGCCTTATAAATGGATTAAGATGCTAATCTCAAAAAAATGCACTAACAGATTAAAGGGATTATCATTTAAAAGTTTGTTTTAAAGTACAAACCAGTACTCCACCACTGAAGGGAAAATGGAGAGTATTGTGGTATCCCACAGAAAGTACCATTTCCAAATATTGAGGCATGCAGGTAAGCAAAGGTGACTGGGAACACTGAAGAGATAGTCTTATAAGGGTAATGACAAGATCTTCTTGACTCAATTTTCTTTCTAAATAGGAAAGTTTCCCTTTTCTGGTCATGAACCTGGCTATGAGAGCCTTTGAATGTGGAACTCTGTTACATTCAAAAACCTTATTTATGACTTAAAAAAATCAAACAGAACTGGGGAAGTTTAGTCCTGTTAGATCCATGATAAGTTACTCTGACTTTGGTTTTGCAGGATGACATAACCTTCCTCATTTAGTAGCTAATTTCTCTAACTATGGCAGGTGTACTTAAAGATCTTGTCATTTCATTTCTTGAAGCTTTGTGCTAAAAAGGTTGCTCTGTCCCTCAGCTGCATTTTTGTATGGTCTGCCCTGTTTTGTCTCATCCTGGTTTCCTTAGATACTTTGGATTCCAACTCTCATAGGACCTTTACTAATCCAATTCTCTGTATTGAATTCGTAAAAAATTCTGTAGATTACCCCTACCCCACTCATGGTCCCTCCATTTGCACAGCACATACCTTGAGGCTAAATTCCTAATATATACTAAATTCATAGTATCAGGTGGGAATAGTGCTGTGGTGTAGGAAATAATGAGATGGTCAATTTAGAAAAATATGGAAAAAATTATGAAGGATATTATCCACCTTCAGAGAAACAGAAGACAAACAGTCTTACATAGATGTATATGAAAGTGTGTACATATATATGTATGTGTGTGTATGATTATAAATATCAATGTATATGTATGTGTATATATGTATATGTTGATCTATACACTTAATAGTACCTTTTGGAGACAGGCAGAGTTGCTAAAAAGGGAGGAAATAAAGTAAAAATACATAGCAGAAAACAAAAGAAAAACTACATGGAAGCAAAGAAAAGATGGATGACTCTGAATCCAATATTTATTATTTATTTTATAGATTTTCTTGAAATGGAAATTTATTGTCTTATATTTTGGATCCTCTCATGTTCTGCAGTGCACATAGAAATACGTTTTCCCTTTTTCTATTTTGTACTTAAGTTTTAAATCAATAAACAAATTCTTTTAAAAGAATAAAAATTGGGCGGAGCCAAGATGGCGGAGTGAAAACGTGACTCTCTGCATCCTCCTCCTATCTTCTCTCAAACCAACAATAAAATAAGCCTCTGAAATGATCAAGTCAACAAATCCAGAAATATTTGGACACTGCTTTCTGAAGAACTTCATATCAGGTTTGTTAAACTCGGACAGAGGGATAAACAGTGGACTCGGGTGTAGGCCGGAAGTGAGGGTGGGACTCAACTCAGCTCATCCTGGCAGAAACACCACATTCCAAACTCCAAACACCTGGAGTTTATCTGAGGCACTTGGGACACTCTGCCCTGATTGTGGACAGGTGTTCTGGCAGACTTGCCTTGTTTAAGGAATAATTCGGACTTAGTCCTAGCCCACACCGGCCCAGCACCTTAAGTTAATTCGATGAATTGCCCCAGGGCAAAGATCTTCAGCCACCGTTTTTTATGAGCCTTAAAGAGACATCCACACTGTCTAAAAAAAATGAAGAAGCAAAAGAGAGCTCTCACCATAGACAGCTTTTATCAAGAGAAAGAAGGGATGACCCCAGATCCTGAGGTTCCTTTAGACAAAACTCCAAAGGAAGTTATTAAGGACCATCACTGGTCCCCTTTTCAAAAGGCCTTTCTGGAAGATTGCATAAAGAACTTCATAAGAGAGCTGGGGGATAAATGGGAAAATAAATTGAAATCAGTGCAAGAAGGATACAATATCTTGCAAGAAGGATATGATGCCCTGCAAAAGAGATATGAAAAAGACACCAATTTATTGAAAAATAAAATTAGTGAAGTGGAAAAAGTGCAATGAACAAAAAAATTCAATTGGCCAGTTACAAAAGGATCTTAAAAAGGTAACTGAAGAAAACAACACTTTAAAAATAAGAATTGAACAAATGCAAGTGAATGACTCAATAAGACTTCAAAAATCAGGCAAACAAAACCAAAAAAATGAAAAATTAGAAGAAAATATGAAATATCTCCTAGAAAATAGATCTAGGAGAGACAATCTAAGGATTATTTGACTTCCTGAAAGCCATGATGAAAAAAATAATATAAACACTATGTTCCAGGAAATCCTGAAAGATAACTGCCCTGAGATTGTAGAATCAGAAGGCAAAATCACCATTGAAAGAATTCACTGATCACCTCCTGAAAGAGACCCCAAAATTAAAACCCCAAGGAATATCATGGCTAAATTTCAGGACTATTGCACCAAGGAAAAGATTCCGCTAGCAGCTAGAAAGGAACAATTCAAGTACCAAGGATCAATAATTAGAATCACACACACTCTGTCATCCTCCACACTGAAGGATCGAAGGGCCTGGAACCAGATATTCCAAAAGGCAAAGGAACTTGGATTACAGCCAAGAATAACCTATCCAGCTAGAATGAGCATTATGCCCCAGGGAAGAAGATGGTCATTCAATGATATAGGTGAATTTCACCTATTTCTAATGAAAAGACCAGATCTGAACAAAAAATTTGACCTCCAAACACAGAACTCAAGAGAAGCATAAAAAGGTAAAAAGGAAAGGACTCTTGAGAACTTTATTTCTACTATGGGGATACTTAAAGTTTGGGGGTATAATTAACTAGAGATTACTTTGATAATATGAAAAAGAAAACTAGAGGGGGAAAGGTTGTCATACTGGGGAAAAGAGGGAAAAAGTGGTAAAATAAGATCTAAAAAAAAAGGAGGTAAAAACAAGGTAAAATCTCTTCAAGAGGCAAAGAAAACCTAATATAATTGAGAGAAAGGGGGGAGGGAGATGAGCATTGTGTAAATCTTACTCTCATCAGGTTGGGTTCTAAAAGACACTTGATTTCACATAGAAACTTGTCTGTTGCTAGAGGGAAGTGGGAGGGAAAGGAGGAAAAAGAAAGGGATAAACTATCAGAAGGGAAAATAGAAGAATCAGGGGAAAGGAGTTAAAAAAAAGGAGAGGGGATCTAAAGGGTGGTGGATTGTTTGGGAGGGGGGTCATCAAAAGCAAAGAAGTGAGGAGGGGGGAAGGGAGAAAGGGGAAAGGAAAGGGGAAAACATAACTTGGGTAAATAAGATGGCAGGAAATAAAGAATTAGTTATTCTAACTGTGAATGTGAATGGGATGAACTCTCCCATAAAGTGGAAGCAGATAGCAGACTGGATTAAAAACCAGAATCCCACAATATGTTGTCTACAAGAAACACATCTAAAACCTAGTGACACATATAGGATGAAGGTAAAAGGCTGGAGCAGAACCTATTATGCTTCAGGTGAACAAAAAAAAGCAGGGGTAGCAATCCTTATCTCAGATCAAGTAAAAGCCAAGATAGATCTAATCAAAAGAGATAAGGAAGGAAACTATATTTTATTAAAGGGTACCATAGATTATGTAGCAATATCAATACTAAATATATATGCACCAAGTTCAATAGCATCCAAATTCCTAGGGGAGAAATTAAGAGAGATGCAAGAAGAAATAGACAGCAAAACTATACTAGTGGGGGATCTCAACCTTGCTCTCTCAGAATTAGATAAATCAAACCACAAAATAAACAAGAAAGAAACTAGGGAGATAAACCAATTGTTAGAAAAGTTAGGTATGATAGATCTATGGAGAAAGTTGAATGGAGACAGTAGGGAGTTTACATTTTTCTCAGCAGTCCATGGAACCTATACAAAAATTGACCATGTGTTAGGGCATAAAAACCTCAAAATCAAATGCAGAAAGGCAGAAATAATAAATGCATCTTTTTCAGATCATGATGCAATAAAAATCACATGCAATATAAGGCCAGGAGAAAATAAACCAAAAGTTAATTGGAAATTAAATAATCTAATCCTGAAGAATGAATGGGTGAAAGAGCAAATCATAGACACAATCAATAATTTCATCCAGGAGAATGACAATAAGGAGACAACATACCAAAATTTGTGGGATACGGCCAAAGCAGTTATAAGGGGCAATTTTATATCTCTAGATGCTTACTTGCATAAAATAGAGAAAGAAAAGATCAATGAATTGGGCTTCTTATTTAAAAAACTAAAAAAAGGACAAATTAAAAACCCTCAATTAAATACCAAATTGGAAATTCTAAAAATAAAAGGAGAAATTAATAAAATTGAAAATAAGAAAACTATTGAATTAATAAATAAAACTAAGAGTTGGTTCTACGAAAAAAACAACAAAATAGATAAGCCTTTAGTTAATTTGATAAGAAAAAGGAAAGAGGAAAATGAAATTGTTAGTCTCAAGAATGATAAGGGAGAACTTTCCTCCAATGAAGAGGAAATTAGAGCAATAATTAGGAGTTACTTTGCCCAACTTTATGCCAGTAAGTTTGATAATCTAAATGAAATGGAGGAATATCTACAAAAATATAGATTGCCCAGGTTAACAGAAGAGGATATGAATTATTTAAATAGCCCCATATTAGAAAAAGAAATAGAACAAGCTATTAACCAACTCCCTAAGAAAAAATCTCCAGGGCCAGATGGATTTACATGTGAATTCTACCAAACATTCAAAGAACAATTAATTCCAATACTATACAAACTATTTGAGAAAATAGGGACAGAAGGTATACTGCCAAATTCCTTCTATGAGACCGATATGGTGCTGATAGCTAAACCAGGTAGGGTGAAAACAGAGAAAGAAAACTATAGACCAATTTCCCTAATGAATATTGATGCAAAAATTTTAAATAAGATATTAGCAATGAGATTACAGAAAGTCATCCCCAGGATAGTACACTATGACCAAGTAGGATTTATACCAGGGATGCAGGGCTGGTTCAATATTAGGAAAACTATCAGCATAATTAATTATGTTAATAACCAAACTAACAAAAAACATATGATTATCTCAATAGATCCAGAAAAAGCATTTGATAAAATCCAACACCTTTTCCTATTAAAAACACTACAGAGTATAGAAATAAATGGACTTTTCCTTAAAATGATCAGTAGCATCTATTTAAAACCATCAGCAAGCATCATATGTAATGGAGAAAAACTAAAACCATTCCCAATAAGATCAGGAGTGAAACAAGGCTGCCCACTGTCACCATTACTATTTAATATTGTATTAGAAATGTTAGCTTTAGCAATAAGAGAAGAAAAAGAGATAAAAGGAATCAGAGTAGGTAATGAAGAAACCAAATTATCACTCTTTGCAGATGACATGATGGTATAGTTAGAGAACCCTAGAGACTCAACTAAAAAACTACTAGAAACAATTCACAACTTCAGCAAAGTTGCAGGATTCAAAATTAATCCACATAAATCATCAGCATTTTTATATATTACCAACAAAGTTCAGCAGCAAGTGATACAAAAAAGAAATTCCATTCCAAATAACCGGTGATAGGATAAAATTTTTGGGAATCTATCTGTCAAGGAAAAGTCAGAAACTATACAAACTAAACTACAAAACACTTTCCACACAAATAAAATCAGACCTAATCAATTGGAAAAACATTAAGTGCTCCTGGGTAGGCAGAGCGAATATAATAAAAATGACAATACTACCCAAACTAATCTACTTATTTAGTGCCATACCAACCAAACTCCCAAGAAATTATTTTACAGATCTAGAAAAAATAGTAGCAAAGTTCATTTGGAAGAACAAAAGGTCAAGTATTTCAAGGGGATTAATGAAAAAAAAGTCAGATGAAGGTGGCCTTGCTGTACCAGATCTAAAACTATATTATAAAGCAGCGGTCATCAAAACCGTTTGGTACTGGATAAGAAATAGAGCAGTCGATCAGTGGCAGAGGATAGGTTATCAGGACAATGTAGGCAATAACTTTAACAATTTAGTGTTTGATAAACCCAAAGACCCCAGCTTTTGGGATAAGTACTCACTATTCAACAAAAACTGCTGCGAAAATTGGAAACTAGTGTGGAAGAAATTAGGGCTTGACCCATACCTAACACTACATACCAAGATAAGATCCAAATGGGTTCATGATCTAAATATAAAGAGTGATTTTGTAAGCAAATTAGAGGAACGTAATATAGTTTACCTCTCAGACCTGTGGAGATGGAATAAATTTATGTCCAAAAAAGATCTGGAACTCCTAATTGAACACCAGATAGATAATTTTGATTATATTAAGTTAAAAAGTTTCTGTACAAATAAAACTAATGCAGACAAGATTAGGAGGGAAGTATCAAATTGGGAAATCATCTTTACATTTAATGGTTCTGATAAAGGCCTCATTTCTAAAATATATAGAGAATTGTCTCATATATATAAGAATTCAAGCCACTCTTCAATAGATAAGTGGTCAAGGGATATGAACAGACAATTTTCAGATGATGAAATTAAAACCATCTCTAGTCATATGAAAAGTTGCTCCAAATCACTATTGATCAGAGAAATGCAAATTAAGATAACTCTGAGGTACCACTACATACCTGTCAGATTGGCTAAAATGACAGGAAAAGATAACGATGAATGTTGGAGGGGATGTGGGAAAACTGGGACTCTGATATATTGTTGGTGGAACTGTGAACGGATCCAACCATTCTGGAGAGCAATTTGGAGCTACGCTCAAAAAGTTATCGGACTGTACATACCCTTTGACCCAGGAGTGTTTCTACTGGGCCTATATCCCAAAGAGATCTTAGAGGAGGGAAAGGGACCCACATGTGCAAGAATGTTTGTGGCAGCCCTTTTTGTAGTGGCTAGAAACTGGAAACTGAATGGATGCCCATCAATTGGAGAATGGCTGAATAAATTATGGTATATGAATGTTATGGAATATTATTGCTTTGTAAGAAATGACCAGCAGGACGATTTCAGAGAGGCCTGGAGAGACTTGCATGAACTGATGCTGAGTGAAACGAGCAGAACCAGGAGATAATTATACACAGCAACAACAATATTACATGATGATCAATTCTGATGGACATGGCTCTCTGCAATAAAGAATTGTCTCAAACCAGTTCCAATTGTTCAGTGAAGAAAACCACATACACCCAGAGAGAGGGATATGAAATATGGACCACAACATAACATTTCAATGCTCTCTATTGATGTTTGCTTGCATTGTGTTTCCTTTCTTTGATTTTCTTTTTTTTCTTGTAGATAGGATTTTTCTTGCACAACTTGTCAATATTTCAACATTATTGACATGTAGTGGACTTCCTGCCATCTAGGGGAGGGGAGGGAACTGGGTGTGAAATATGTAATGGAAAGCTTTGTAAAGATCAATGCTGGGGAACTACCCATACATATGTTATACAAATAAAAAGCTTTAATAAAAAAAAACAAAAAGAATAAAAATTGGGGCAGCTAGGTGACACAGTGGATAGAGCACCAGCCCTGAAGTCAGGAAGACCTGAGTTCAAATTTGATCTCAGATATTTAACACTTCCTAGCTGTGTGACCCTGGACACGTCACTTGTAACCCCAATTGCCTCAGCAAAAAAAATAAATAAATAAAAATTTAAAAAATTAAAATTTCATTCATAAAAACTAGCATTAGGAGGAAAATGAAAAATTACTCTTACTTTTCCATTTTCCTAAGCCTGAAAGAGAAGTGATAAGAAAAAAAATGACATCAATTATTTCATTATGTCAAACAGGCTATTATGGTTTGACGTACTTCATTTTGTATGACCTGAATTTGAATCTGTATCATGTAATGGGAATAAAAAAGGTAAATCATCTCAGTTCTCATAATTTTTTCCTTCAAAAAAGTAACCTAATATTTTGGTCCATATGTATTCCTGAACTAAAACACTAAACTTTATACTGTAGTGCCACAGAATTTTCCTTCAAACACAATTCTGCTGAAGAATTCCCTTCCTCTATATCTATACCTCAGAATTTATGACTTCCATCATTTGTCTTCCCCCCCCCCCCCAGAACCACTTTTATATTTATAAATCCATGAGCATTAAAACATAGTTTTATTTCCCTTAAATACCTTTGCTGGATCTTGATAACTAGAGTTTCATACCACAGGAATTTAGAATTAGAAATAGGGGAAGAGGCCTGATTAGAAGTTCCATGGGAATTTAATAGGCTTGGTAGCTGTTTGAGTTAAGGAGATTGTAGGTTTAAACTAAAGGCTATAGCCCAGAAAATGAGACCAACTTCTCCACTTGATGGGGTAAAATTGAATATTCTCAATAGAAGACTTTCTTTCTGAGACTTGGAATACCACAAAAGGTAATTTGAAGTCAGCCTCAGAAATTCCCTTACTATGTGAGCCTGAGTTAGCAACTTCTCTATATCTGTTTTCTCCTCTGTAAAATGAGTTGAGTCTATTGGGCTCTAAAGTCCTTTCAAGCTCTTAAATCTGTTAGTCTATGTCACTAGAAATTAAAACCCCAAACTGGAAAATATCTGCTCTACCTCTCACTTTTTCCTCAGTTTTCTAAATCAGAAAACGGGATTGAGTACTGACCGACTGAATGTGGAACCAGAAGACATGGATTCAAATCCCATCTTTGACTCTTGTGATTTTATCACACTCAACAAATCATTTTAATTATTTGAAGTTCAATTGTTAAAAAAGGGGTGGGGATGAAAAAACAATGCCATATTCTCTACCTTTCTCACAGGTTGTTGAGAAGAATTTACTTTGTAAACAATAATGTGAATTATTATTATCTTAATAAGAATAATAGTCTTCCCTCCTTCATAGGATAGGGAAGAAAATGCTTAACACCTAAAGCTGTTATAGAAGTATAAATTGATAGTGGTAGTAGAAGCAGCAATAACTATTATTACTCTAGGATGTACTGATAGCTTATCACCTGGATGGCCACAGATGGACATCTTTTAAATAATAAAAAGATTGCTATCTGTGTAGAGGAGGAAAGGGAGAAAGCCTGTGATTTAACAGATCTTTGTGATATTAATTTATGAAATGCTGGCACCAGAATCAAATAAGTATGTAAACAATTTTTCAAACTTTAAAAATGCCATGTGCCTAGCACAGTGCCTGGCATATTATAAGTACTATATAAAGTTTTATTCCTTTCCCCTTTCTCTATGTAAATGTGAGATGTTAATTTCATTAAATGTTTGAGTCTTTATAGTAGAAAGTACAATGACTGAATTAATGAGCAGATAAGAAGAAAAAAATGAACAATTAGAATAGTTCATTTTTTTCTTCTTATCTGCTCATTAATTCAGTCTTAAACAAACTTAAACAAGTGTCTCAGATCACTCATTGACCATTTTCTCCTACTTAAAACTCTCTGCACATTTATCAAAACATTGGTGCCTTAGTAGTACTTTACACCTATTATATCAATTGTCCCCGACAATCTTTTTTTGAGAGCAAAATTCTAACTCTTTTTCCTATGTAATTTAGGCTAGTTTTGTCTCCCTTTCCCCCAAAACAAAAAAGCTGCCTCTAAGATTCAATTGACCCAGGAGACTAAGATTAAAGATAGTTTTCTAATAAACTCTAGCCTTGACTTTATGGTCACTGAGGGTCATAAAAAGGTCCTTAGTTCATGGGGAGTTAGGTCCCTTTATATTGGCAAATATCTTGGGACACAAGTCACCACCCCCTGACCAGATATCTTTCTGTAAAAAGAACAGATAGGTATCTTTAGAAGGAGAGATAGACTGTGACCATCCAAGCTAAAGGTTTCAGTGTCCTTGTGAAATATACTTTCTATACAATAATAAGTAAACCTATTTTTGTTAATTGTCAAATGACTTAGAAATGCTTCATTTCATTCCAAAACTGAACCTACGTTAATAAAGTACTGCCCTATCTCAGGCCTGTTTCTAATATTTCAGATAGGCAGTAATTGGAATGAGATGTCATCTCAGTTCACATCACATTTAAAATGAAAAAGACTGTTGAAAATATGGAATATGTGATAATTGGATGGCTGGATATGGCAACATATCATCTTGTGCCAAGGATCTTTGTAACAGTGCATGGAGAATCCTCTCAATGGAACAGAAAGCAGGTTCCCATTGATGGGAAACAATTTTCTAAGCGTTCTAAAAGATGATACCTTGGAGAATAAAGAAAGCATGAAGTCTGTTACGAGTTGATTGGGTTTTTAATTTAATTTAAAAAATTAAAACCAGATCTCATTATTTTGTCTAGACAGGAGCTGTAAGCCTGCACAGTAACCATTCAGAAACTTTGAACTGGGCTGGGTTATTTTGGTATTTCTGACTTGGACTGGTTTTCTACTCCCTAAACAAGCTGGTACCCCTCAACTATCAGCATCATGACCACATTGCCAAAATCTCTTGAGATCTCATGATCCACATAGCTCCTAAAGTTTAGTACTTCTGAGTTTAAGAGATCTGCCAGTTTTAGTTTCTCCATTAACTGAGAATATGGGAGTGTGCTACCACATGGTTCTCCTAGTTTTGTTGCATGTGGTACAAAATCAGTCCCAGACAGTTAGGATAATATGACTGAAAGCAAACTTATTCAACTCATTTGGCAACTGAAGTCAAAATTCTTAATTTACAGGAACTATGAAATAAAATATGAAGGGCAGCTAATATAGCTGGTAACAGGACATATAAAAAAGGTTCTCCTCATGGAAATGGAAACTAATACACCAGCATGGATGCATAAAAGTGTGATCTCAATAAGGATAGGAGGGAGAAAAATTTAAAACACAAAGTTTTACCAAAATGAATGTATATTCACATATATCTGGGAAAACAAAATAATATTTTAAAAAAGAAAAAAACATTAAAAAACAACAACAACAAAGTGTCATCTCAAACCCAGATGTTTCTCTGTATCACTTTTGTAGGGATGGTTTTATTATTTGTGCACTCCATACAAACCCTTTGTGTCTTTTGAGGTAGCTAAGAAGAGCAGTTACATGCAATTGTCCTTATTAAGATGGATTCCCATTGCAAAAAAACTCCCCAATGGTATCTGTAAGTGAAGGAGTGAAGTTCTTAAAGGGAATAGATTTAAAAAATCAGATCTATCTATTTTCACACACACACACCCTACAAGCAGTTTGTCATGGGGATAGTTAAATGGCAGAGCACTACCCAATGGCTTTAGGCTTCAGACCCAATTGGCTATGGGTCTCTCCCATCATGCTACATAAGTATGGACTGGTCAAGTGGTGAAATTTGTGGAGATTGGGAAAATAGTAGAAAGGTTGGTTGATTGGTTGGTTGCTGTCCTTTGTTCTCCAAGAGCACCCAAATGACAACACCACATTTGAGTTGAGTTATAGTGTGTCCAACTGTAGTTGATCAGACCAATACAGGCTCAGAGTGCTCTAACCAGATTGGACATAAATAAAATTTTGGGTTAGCTTCTCCAATTTTATGCATCTCATGTTTTTTTTTTTTCTGAGCTAGTTCAATTCTGCTTTGTCCATAAAGCACAGAACCTTCTCTGATGAGGGCACACCATGCTGGGCAGTCCTTTGCCAGTGCCTCCCATTCCATAAGGTAGAAAGGGCAAATACTACTGTCAGGACAATTAGATGCTACAGGGATAGAGAGAGGAGGTAATAAGTCCATTTTTTTTCTAGGTGAGCAAAAAGAGATGGCATCTTCTCCCAGAGGCTTAAACATGAGTTGATAAGAAAGCCCTAATGGACTTAATAAAATCATACTATGAAATTGGCAGCCAGTACAGTACAGGTAAGTTGAGCTGCAGGCTATGTGGCTGATGTATGAGAGAGTCCTGAGGGATGGGGCAGAGATGATCTTTATTGATACTGTTTGAAGAAGTGGTAGCCAAGTGGTCTAGGTCCTGGAAAGGACAGAAATAGACAACCAAAGATTATGCCTTGTGGACCAATGGAGGAAGTTTGCTGAAGCTTCCCACTGCATACAGGTATTTATGGGTCATTTGCAGTCGTCTTGATCTACATCTTGCCACTGGACCCAGATGGTTCTGGAGGGGAAAGTAGGCAGGTGATCTTGCAGAGCCCTGCCATACTTAAAGCCAATTTATTCACATGTCATGCATCAGCTCCCTGATGTCATGGTCCCCTCTGAGAACGAAGGACAAACAACATGTGTCATGTCAGTATCCACTAATGGCATCCTCTGCTCTTTGAGGGTTTAACCAACTGGGTTAGAATCATTACAACAACAAAAGATAGAAATGAATTTATTATGAATCTGAACTTTGGAAAAGTGATAGCTTGTTGTTCAGAATATGGGACCGTGTAATCTCCCTAAAGATGAGGCAGTTATTCCTGCTCAGTTAGGCTCATTATGCCAGTAGGAACACTCAATCTAACCTCAAATGGTAAAATGGCACATTCACATCTCAGTGCAAAAGGTTTACCTCTGATAATAACATGTGCATCATTATACCTGTCTGAACCAGATGTTCACCTTCTCACAAACCATGGGAGACTTCAATCCCAAACAAAGCAACAAGTCAATACCAACTACCAAAAGGCATGGAATCATCAATACAACAATTTCTTGGGTCCAATCTCCAATAAGATTTGCCTAACAAAAATGGACTTCATTTGGACATAATTCCAGTCTGGCTTTTCTTTATTTCTTCCCTTTCAATCATCTAGAGCTTAAAGTGTTTTCTCTCTCAGTGGGCTATATACAAGCTGTATATATAGCTCAGGAACACATAAATTGGCAGACTTCCTTTCCTCTGGATTGACTTAGACAACTCTTCAAAAAGATCATGGGGGAATCAAAAGATGATATTGTTGAGAAATGACATGTTTTCTGGTTGCTGCAGGAGGTAAAACTGTCAATCTTTGGAACTATAATGAATGTATTATTAATTTTTAAGTGAAGTGAATTTTTAGCTGGTGATTATGAGTTCTTGAATAAATACAAAAAAGGATCTTTTATTTAGCCTTTTTGGAAGGTGGCAGCCACTCCACAGAGCCCTCTAATACAGAAACATTTGGTACCATTCCACTTTAGAATGTAGCTCATAAGGGGATAAGGGTTTTGATAAGGAGTCCAGGATATTTAGTGGAAAGCAGGACTGAGAAAGCTTTAGTTACTAACTTAAATCTTTACACTGGATGTATGCAATGTTTATGACCTCTTAACCACTTTACATCAGGTGACTAAAATAAGAATACATAACAATGGCGGATGTCACCATCTGTAGTTTTCTTCTAATGTTCTTGATACTAAACCTGCTCATCTAGGTACTGAAACTACCTTATGTCAATAGATAAATCAATAACTTTTACAGGTGTCAACCATAATTTGTTTGGTGGTCTTGATGCTGCTCTTGCTGCTCCTGCTTATTTTCGCCATTTTAGATCAATATCATTATTATTGTTGATTGTTCTTTCTAAGTTATAATAGCTGCATAAGCCTTGTTTTGTTAGTGGTTGAATGATCTACAAGTTACTCATTTTGTTCCAAGATGGAACCTCAACTAATAGTAGATCAGCCTAAGACCCATCCCAAACACTTATCAAAGGAAGTCAAAGCATTGCTCCTTGATTTCAATAAACTTAATGGGATAGAACAGATGCTTGACATTTTTTAAACTTAATTTGGAAAACCTAACTATTGATTAGCTATTGGATACTTTGAGCTATCGCGTGTTGGTTCTCCTTGCACAGATTTTCTTGTTGATGAGCAGGAAAGAATTAAAAAGAAAACAAAATCTTAGAAAAGAACAACACGACATCTTACAATGTACTCTTAAATGCTTAACTCATGTATCTTCTATATTAATCCTATCTAATATTAGTTTTAAATATTAGATCTTCCAGTCTCATGCAGACTAGAAAATCTCAGGGTATTTATTACTCATGGTTCTATTTCATTGTTGATCCCCTAAGGAACTTTAACCTGCCTTATTTCAGACATGAGCTGATTCCTTTGTCTTCAGGCAACCTGTTAGTCTCCATTCAGTGAGAGAAAAGGCAAATCTTCTACCCCATTGACAAGCTTAAACATGGAAATCTGATAAGCACAGCTCACTAAAGTTCAGAATTCTGGAGCTCAAAAAATCTTCCAGCACCATTCTCCAAAATAGCTGGGATTAAAGGTACAATATCTGGCAATGTCTACCTATCCATAAAGAGAATCATCAATACCAATTAGAAATGTCAGAAAAGGGAAATAGATAATGATTTTTTCAACAAAATGATAACAAGTTTTTGTTTCTTTCATTGGGGAAAACAAAGGAAAGAAAAGAAGTCTTTATAGAATCATTATTTTATGTAAGCCAACCAAGATTGTGACCACACAGCTGAGTGAGGAAAACCTCTAAAGCCTAAACATTAAGTATCATGGAGGAAGGGGAAAAAAATGCAATTAACTTCTGGAGGACAACTTGAAAATAAAATAAAATAGCTGGTTGCTTTTCCCCCCTTTTTATTAGATTTTTCTACATTTCAGTCTATTATTATTGTGGTATTGGCTAGACCATGTTTAAACTTCCATGTCTAAGAATTTCTTTTAAATTTAGAAGTGACAGCTATTTTGTCTTTATTTTTACTAGTGGAATTTTGTGATTTAAAGTCTTGTGGGTACTCAATTTTCATATGTGATGCCAATTATAAATAGCAGAGTTTTTTTCGTCTTTGGTACCAGAGACAGTTTTTTTTTTTTTTTAAATTCTTAAATTATCAGCAATCAATAAAAATTAATTAACTTTCCTTACTCTCCTTCCCCCTTCCCCAGTATATGATTACTGATTGTTTTATATATTCATATGTACATACATGCACATATATATACACATACCTATATGTTTGTATACATATAAATTTTTTCATCAAAAGGACAATTTTAGCTTTTTGGTATTTTTTCTAAGATTCTCTAAGTAATAATAAAAAAGAGCATTTTTAATTAAAATGAAAAAAAATGAGGCAAAAGGGAATCTTGAGGTCTAAACTTAGAAGAGGTATAAAGCAGGGAATAACTTTGATCTTAAATGTGCAATAAATCAAAAGGAGCATATTATTTTTGTAAATTTCATAACCTGTTCAAGTGGGGAAAAGACTAAAAAAACAGAATTAGAATAGATCTAAGGGAAATGTTTCTCAGGGGAAAAAAGAAAATAAATGTGGATATGTATTAGAATGCCTTTAAGCAAAATATGAAGGAAAGCAGAAATAGTAAATATAACTAAATTTCATGGGGAAATTTCGGCCAGTGTAGATTTATTTTCAGAGACTAAACCTAAACGTATAAAGGTACTTTCTATGGATCAGGAACAGTTCAAAATGTCTTCCAAGTCAGAATTGTTTACATTCCTTATACCTAGCACAGAAAACTTACATAATCTCTTCTTACAAGGTTAAGCAACCAATTTTAAAATGCCCTGATCAAATTTTCCTTAGCAGTAACTTAGCCTCTTTTTCCACCAATAAAAGAAAAGTAACTGACAGAAAATTATTGAGGGGAAAAAAACTTTAAAACAGTAACATAAAATCAAGAAAAAAAACTTAATATTGTTTTCCTATGCCATCCTTAAATATTAACCTATTTTTTCTTCAAGTAAAAAGTACTTTACAAATTCTTTCAGACATGATCCACTGTTTTAAATAAGTATGTACCTCTTACCTGCAAAGATCAATATATGCAGACTTCTTGTTATATGTTGTCATAACATAACATAATAAACAGCTAATTCAGGATCCTTCAGGAAAATACAAAAATGAAGATGTTTCTTGCTCACTTCCACTGAGAAAAAAGAAAGTTGATTTGATTTTTTACTAACAATTACCTGAATGAACCAGAGAGAGGAGAAAGTGAGAGAGGAGAAGAGACCGAGGAAAGGAATCTGAGAAAAGAGTCAATGATGTCAGCAGAATTTCTTAAGGAAATCTACAGACCAGCAAATGATTTGCAGCAATAAACACCCAGTTCACTGTTATGCAAATATCTGCCTAAGAGGAAACTGATGCACTTTTAAAGAAGGCCAGTTAATCTTTGAAGAAACTTCAGCCTGTCAGATCAAAGTCTGATTTTAAGACCATATAGGCAAAATAAAATGGATTGCCTTTTTTGCATAAATATGTCCTATTTAGTCTAAGTCTATATCCTTTCCCCTTTTTAGGAATCAATTCTCATTCCTGCTTTCTTGAAAGGGTGAAAATTGGCATGTAACTGAAAGTCTAACAACACTGACTGAACTAAATATAATAACCATTATCATGAATAAATAATCAGATAACAACTAAAGTCACCAACAAGCACTGTGACCCACAACATTAACTTAATGTTATTTCTTCTACTAGTCACAAAACCTGAAGTAGAATAGATCTAAGGGAAATGTTTCTCAGGAGGGGGAAAAAAGGAAATAAATTTGTATATGAATTATAATGTTCAAAGTTGCAAAGTCTTATGTAGGATAGATTCTAACTTATAGAAAGAAATTATTGGAACCACAGTTTCAGAGGACTAATGATGAAATATATTCTACACTTCCTAACAAGAGAGGGAGAATGAAACATGCATTTTTAGATACTAACAATTGAGGGATTACTTTTAATCAACTATGCTTTTTTCATACAAGGGAAGGGCTTTGAGGGAGGTACTAATAATAGTAATGTCCCCCTTTCCCTTTCAAAAAAAAGTGTCATTGAAATATTTTTTTAAATGCAAGTACAATAGAACTAAAAGAAGTTCAAAAGGGAGCTAAAGGGGCAGAATCATTTTTGAAATTAATTGATTGATTTCATTATATACTTAAGAAAAAGAAGCTGTATGTAATAGAGATTTGTGATTTCATGTGGAGGCAGGTGAATAGTAAGCATTTATTTTCAGACACTGTACTAAATACTGGGAATAGAACCATAAGCAAAATCAAAACTAAACTAATCCTTGCTTTGAGTTGCTTACATTCTGATGTGGAAAGACAAATCATAAAATAGAGTTTAAAAAGTTAAAAGAAGAAAAGGATTGCCCACTTGGGCATATAGCAAAGTCTTTAGCATGGCTCCCTTGTGCCTTTCCCCAAAAAAGAACTCATGTGGAAGAAGGGGACCAGGTACCATGGAGGAATACTGCAAGATGAGTAGACATCAGAAACAGAGAAATTCCAGGATTTCCAAACTTTTTTTGTTCTTCTATGTGAGAATATTCATCTTTGGATTTGTCAAAATCAAAATTGCAAAAAAAAAATTAATAAGATAAGGATTTGAAGAATAAATATTAAAAAGAAAATATTGTAAGAATAGGAAAATAATATGAGCTTTCATTTGTCAATTCTTTTTCCTTTTCTTGTTTATATAGGGGGAAAGAAGAGGGAATGAGAATTTTTCTAGTGCCTGCTATGTGCCCTATATAGTGCTAAGCATGATTCAAGAATATTACCTCAGGCAAACCTTACAAATTAACCTTTGAGGTAGGTGCTAGTATTATTTTACAGATGAAGAAACTGAGGAAAACAATGAGTTTCTCAAAATCACACAGAGAGTAAGTACCTGAAGCCACATTTGAATTCAGGGCTTCTGGACTGTGGGGCACCTAGGTAGCATCATGGATAGAGTTCTGGGTCTGAAGTCAAAAAGACTCATCTTCCTGAGATCAAATCTGGTCTCAGATACTTACTAACTGCTTTGGTTTCTTCATTTGTAAAATGAGTTTGAGGGAAAAAATGGCAAACCACTCCAGTGTCCTTGCAAAGAAATCCTCAGAGTCATGAAGTTAGACATTACTGAAGCAACTGCTGAGCAACAAATTCCTATTTAAGTAAAGACATTTCCTTTCTTGAGACTCTTTATTCAGGTATGGTGCCACAGAAGGCTGGCTCAAAGTTTATACAGATTTTTCAAGCCCTCTAGAGGTTTAAGAGACTTTACATGTCAAGTTCAAAGATATAGTAAGTTTTCTATAAGCTTTTTTGTTAGCAATATTCTCATATTGTTTCAAAGGCCAATACCTATCTTTGTTTTGGAGATGATGATTAATATTTTGGATTTAATTACTATTAAAACTATTGATTAAATTCAATTTGGATTTAACATACACAGATGTCTAGAATTACATTTAAGATTAACATTTGTAGACATTTGGATAAAAGTCACTAGTCATACTAATCATAATTTAATAACATTGGAGAAAATGATAATTCTTTTCCCCACATTGTTAATTCTATATATGCAATATCCACTTTTATGTGCAGCTATTATTATGAATATTTAAACCCAGGGAAAAAAAGAATAGGATGCCATTTGATTTTTCAAATGTTTCTGAAACCATTCCTTTTCCTTTTTCTTTTTTCATTTCAAATACAGGAGCAAATCACCCTACTTTCTTATGTAACAAAGTGGGGGGAAACTTCATTTGTTGAACTTCTGATAAAGAGGTAGTGAAATCTCACTTTCTCTCGTCTACCCCTTTTATTTCATCATTCCCTTTTTTCTACAAATTATGGCCACTTTCTTTGCCATTGCCATAGAAACTTCCTCTGAGCAAGTAATAGGGTAGAATAGTGAAAGCAATATTTCAAATCACACACAACATGCATATGCACAAATCAGATAAAGTAAGTCCATATTGTCCCTTTCTCTTTTATCTATATACCTTGCCTAGTACTATCTATCCCTCTTTTAAAAATTCACAGATAATAAAGCCAGCAAACTAGAAACCATTATGATTGATCTAAATTGATAGTAGTAGTAATTAGGCAGATATGTAAAACAGAAAAAAAGTTTCAAAGAACAAAAAAAATTTAGATTTGGCATTTGCCCTTCAGAGCTTAGGGAATTGGGAAGGAAAGATAGTCATTTTACGAGTTGTAAGAGATTAGACTTATCTTTCTTTGGGGTTGTGACTTGGGAAGGAGAGGGCTTAAACATTAGACAAATCTGCTTTCTCTTTCTCTCAAACTCTTTCGAATTGAATAGTGTACCTATTATGGAAAAACTCTACTTGTCTTAGGAAGAACTCCTCTTTTATGGTAAAATAAAGTGTTCTTTTAAACTTTAGATTGTAGGTCTTGTCAAGCCAAATTATTTCTAACTTTATTATGGCACAACTTTATCTTTAAGGTATATTTCTCCTGTTCAGAGAGATATGGATTACACATTTCTTCAATTTTAATGGTAGAATCTGGTTTTGTTTTAGTTTTTCTGTTTTTCAAGCACTGAGAACTGAAAGGTTTAAGCAGGTCGCAATTTAGGAATTTAATCAGCAAGCCTCAAA
The DNA here is from genome assembly GCA_023553655.1 of Myrmecobius fasciatus. Taxonomy (NCBI): domain Eukaryota; kingdom Metazoa; phylum Chordata; class Mammalia; order Dasyuromorphia; family Myrmecobiidae; genus Myrmecobius; species Myrmecobius fasciatus. The sequence continues at coordinate 499,549 of JAJPUD010000145.1, forward strand.
ATGTTTGATTATTTCAAGTTAAATAAGCAATTCATATTATATACAACTTCTATTTGTATCTTCCACATAACTCCCAAACTTAAAGCATTAAAATGCCATCTTCACTTTACTATAGATAATTAAATATGAAGTATCAGAAAACATTCTATCTATATCAATTCTTATTACTAGATTAAGGCAAGTTAACCACCTTCAGTTTTATTTTTATTTTACTTATTGGACTTGGTTGTCATCCTTTTTTCTTGAAGGATTTGTTAGAGACCAATTTGGGTGTCTGACTATGGCTGATCAGATCAATATGAGCTTGTAATGCTTTGCCACAGATTGAGCATAAATAGTCCCTATGAACATTATTTGGGGTGGATTCTCCAACTTTATTCATCTCGTGTTTCTTCTGAGCTAATTCAATTCTGCTTTGTCTATAGAGCACAGAACCTTCTCTGATGAGGGCACGCCATGCTAGGTGATCCTGTGCCAGCGTCTCCCATGTCTTACAATCAACCTTGAGCAATCCATTTAACTGTGTCTAACCTTAATTTCTTCTGCTGTATAACAAGGACCCTGATTACCTCCAGTTCCCATCTATAGTCCTATGAAATATTGGAGATTGTGGTTTTCTGAAGGAAAATATGTCACCTGTAAGAAATAACATTGTTGGAGCAGTTACATGGCACAGTGGATAGAGCATAGGACCTAAGTTCAAATGCAATCTTATACACTTAACACTTCCTAGCTATGTGACCCTGGGAAATCACTTAACCCCAAATGCCTTGGTTGGGGAAGGGAAGTTACAGAACCAAAGAGAAAAAAAAAAAAAAAAAAAAAGAAATAACAGTGCTCTATTTTTGATAATTACAAATAAAGAACATTACTGAACTTATAGATAGAAAATAAATATGGATACATTTTTCCTTTCTATATAAATTCCTTGAAATGTTCAAATCAATCACTGATTTTGGATTAAATGTATGCTTTAGATTTTTATCCTAATTGAAAATATTTCTAAACTACTGGGTAGAAATGCTTACATTTAAGTAGACTTTTTGAAAAGTTCATTTCCCAAGAATAATTCTTAAAAACACATTTTATTACTTTCCTTCCTGATCTTGGTCTGAACCCAAAATGAAATATTTTAAAGTGTGATAAAAAGAAAAAAAATGGTTTTTACATTAAAGCACATTCAATTTACATTGGATTAAATAAGAATGGCTACAAATAGCAATGTTATTACACACAAATACCTAGTAATCTTACACTAATGCTACCTGCATAAGAATGGAGTTCCTAAATGTGTTGATTATAAGCAATTAGTGGATTCTAATCTATGGTAGGATAATTGTAGGTACAAAAACACTGAACACATGCAGTTTTCCCCTTCCCCCATTTTAAAATTAATACTTGAAATCTTGATCTAAAGTGTTGGTTACTTGTTAGGAATGGGATGAATACAGAAGCAGCCAGAAAAATTTCCTTTTGTAGCACATATTAATTTAAAATGACAGCATGAACTGCCCTAAACCATAGGATAAATGTCCAGATTAGGGAGGTGGCAAGAAAAAGTTTGCTGGCATTTACACATACTTCTATCTCAAAGAGGGAGGTACAGTTGGAAACAATATGAAATGCTGATAACTTCTGGCACCTCGTCTCTCCTTTGTCCCTTATAACTTTCTGTAGGTATATTTCTTTTGACCTCTATACTCAAACCTTATACTACCCAGTAACACCATCTTACTAATTTGTCAATAAAGATAAAGTGGTGAACCACTGCACTGAAATGCGGAATTAACTGTAAAATCAATATGGATCTGTCTAAAAAGCCCTTTGGACATGGAAAATTATTGGATTTACTAGAAGGATCTCAAAATTCCATTATAACTACATGATGTCCTATGATAAGAGAACCTTTGTTTCCCAGCTAGGCCTGATTAAGGCCAGTCCCCTGGTAGTATGTAAATTCAAACTGAAATAATATGAAATATCTGTTAGTCATTCAACAGTTAACAGAATTTACTCAATCAAAAGCAAGATAATGTTATTCAAGAAGAATATGCATTGAAGACAATACTAGTTGCGAAAGATGGGCAAATCTCCTTATCTGAGTTGTTTATCTTTGTCCAAAAAGTATCCAAGAAGATCTGGAGCTCATTTTGCATTAGCTAATCAGAAAGTGATATAAAGTGCCCAAATCAACCAGTCCATGCTGATTATTTCAACACTTTTTTAAAATTAATTTTTTTCACTTAAAATTTTGTTTTCATACTTTTTCATTTAATATAAATACTGAAAAGAAAAAAAGAAAAAAATCTTTTGAGACCAATATGTCAAGCAAGCTGTCCCCACATTGGCTGTGGCCAAAGAATATGATTCTCATTCTGTATCTGAATCACTCGCCTATATCAGGAGGTAAGGTAGCATCCCTTATCCTTGGTTCTCAAGAATCATAATTGGTCATTGAGTTGAGCAGAGTTTCTAAGTCTTTCAGAATTATTTATTTTTATTGTATTGATTGTTGTGCTATTGTTCATTTCACTCTGCATTAGTTTCCATTTCTGCAATTACATATGGATCTTTTTCTCTTTCTTTGATCTTTTTGGTATAGAAGCTTAATATCGGTATTTGCAAGGTTACCATGGAAGTTAGTACTTTGATAGTATAGCTATGAATTGCTTTCTAGAATTGTTGGTCCAATTCTGTTTCACCAAAAGGGAATTTAAGGAGATTATTTTCCAACAACTTTATCAACATTTGTTGTTTTCCTTTTTTGGTCAACTATGTTGTAATCTAATTTGTATAAAGTAATATCTAAAGATTACTTTAATTTGCATTTCAGTAACTGAAGTCTTTTCAGTTTTTTTTTTTTCATATACCTATTGACTGACATCTTGGATTTACTCATCTGAAAATGATCTGTGTCCTCTCACAATGAATTAGGGAAATAATTTTATTTTTATAGATTACAATTAGCTCCTTATATTTTGAAAATGAGAATTCCATAAATGGACTTTTCCTTAAAATGATCAGTCGCATCAATTTAAAACCATCTGCAAGCATCATATGTAATGGGGACAAACTAGAACCATTCCCAGTAAAATCAGGAGTGAAACAAGGTTGTCCACTATCACCACTAATTTTCAATATTATATTAGAAACATTAGCTTTGGCAATAAGAGAAGAAAAAGAGATTAAAAGAATTAGAGTAGGTCATGGGGAAACCAAATTATCACTCTTTGCAGATGATATGATGGCATACCTAGAGAACTCTAGAGAATCAACTAAAAAAACTACTAGAAATAATTCACAACTTTAGCAAAGTTGCAGGATACAAAATAAATCCACATAAATCATCAGCATTTTTATATATTACCAACAAAGTCCAGCAGTAAGAGATACAAAAAGAAATTACATTCAAAATAACTGTCAATAGTATAAATTATCTTGGAATCTATCTACCAAAGGAAAGTCAGGAACTATATGAACACAGCTGCAAAACACTTTTCACACAAATAAAGTCAGATCTAATCAGTTGGAAAAATATCAAGTGTTCATGGGTAGGATGAGTGAATATAATAAAAATGATAATACTACCTAAATTAATCTGTTTTTTTAGTCATAAATCAAACTCCTAGGAAATTATTTTATAGATTTAGAAAAAAATAATAACAAAATTCATCTGGAAGAACAAAAGGTCAAGAATTTCGAGGGATTTAATGAAAAAAAATGCTAATGAAGGTGGGCTAGCGGTACCAGACTTAAAACTTTATTATAAAGTAGCAGTCATCAAAACCATTTGATACTGGCTAAGAAATAGAGTAGTTCATCAATGGAATAGATTAGGATAACAGAGCAAAATAGTCAATAACTATACCAATCTAGGGTTTGACAAACCCAAACACTCTAGTTATTGGGATAAGAACTCACTATCTGACAAAAACTGCTGGGAAAATTGGAAAGTAGTATGGAAGAAATTAGAGCTTGGCCCACACCTAATACCACATACCAGGATAAAATTTAAATGGGCTCCTGATTTAGACATAAAGAGTGATATTATAACCAAATTAGAAGAACATAGTATAGTTTACCTCTCAGATATGTGGAAAAGAAAGGAATTTGTGTCCAAAAAAGAACTGGAACTCATAATTGAATACCACATAGATAATTTTGATTATATTCAGTTAAAAAGTTTTTGTACAAACAAAACTAATGTAGATAAGATCAGAAGGGAAATAATAAATTGGGATATCATTTTTACATTTAAGGATTCTGATAAAGCCTCATTTCTAAAATACATAGGAAATTGACTCAATTTATAAGAATTCAAGCCATTCTCCAATTAATAAATGGTCAAAGGATATGAACAATTTTCAGATGAAGAAATTAAAACCATTTCTAATCATATGAGAAGGTGCTCTAAATCACTATTGATCAGAGAAATGCAAATTAAGACAACTCTGAGGTACCACTACACACTTCTCAGATTGACTAAGATGACAGGAAAAGATAACGATGAATGTTGCAGGGGATGTGGGAAAACTGGGACACTACTACATTGTTGGTGGAGTTGTGAATGGATACAGCCATTCTGGAGAGCAATTTGGAGCTATGCTCAAAAAGTTATCAAACTGTGCATACCCTTTGACCCAGCAGCGTTTCTACTGGGCTTATATCCCAAAGAGATCTTAAAGAAGGGAAAGGGACCCATATGTGCAAAAATGTTTGTGGCAGACCTTTTCATAGTGGCAAGAAACTGGAAACTGAATGGATGCCCATCAATTGGAGAATAGCTAAATAAGTTTTAGTATATAAATGTTATGGAATATTATTGTTCTATAAGAAATGATGAGGAGGATGATTTCAGAGAGGCCTGGAGAGACTTATAGGAACTGATGCTAAGTAAAATGAGCAGAACCAGGAGATCATTGTATATAGCAACAATATTATATGACAATCAATTCTGATAAACGTGACTCTTTCCAACAATGATAGATGACTGATGTCAATTCCAGTGATCTTGTGATGAAGAGAGCCATCTGCACCCAGAGAGAGGGCTGTGGGAACTGAGTGTGAATCACAACATAACATTCTCACTCTTTTTGATGTTGTTTGCTTGCATTTTGTTTTGTTACTCATTTACCTTCTTTTTTTTTATCTTATTTTTCTTGTGCAGCAAGAGAATTGTATAAATACATTTATACATATTGGATTTAACCTATTTAACATATATTGAATTGATTGCCATCTGGGGAGGAGGTGGGGAGAAGGAGAAGAAAAGCTGAAACACAAAGCTATGCAAGGGTCAATATTGTCAAATTATCTGTGTATATGTTTCAAAAATAAAAACTTTAAAAATTAAAAAAATGAGAATTCCATCAACAAAACTTGCTCTAAAGATTTTCTAAACATGTTTCCCTTATAATTTGACTAAATCAGTTTTTTATACAAAAACTTGTTAATTTCAAGTAATCAAAATTGTCCATTTTTTTTATTCCTCTCTATCATGAACTCTTCTCCTGTTAATAGATTTTTAAAAGTACTTTCTTCTTGGCTTCTCTAGTTTATCATGTCACCATTGTGGCCTAAATTATGTATCTATTTGAAACTCATCATAGCTTACGATGTGAGATGCTAGTCTAACTAATTTCTGTTAGACTTCTTTCCAGTTTTCCTAATGATTTTTGTTATATAAGTTTTTAACCACAGTAGTTTAGTTCTTTAGATTTATCCAATAGTAAGCAACTGTTAAGTTTGATTTTGTATGTTGTATACCTAATACGTTCCAGTGATTGGCTTCTCTACTTCTTAACTAGTGTTAGATCATTTTGATAATTATTTCTTTATAGTATAGTTTGAGATCTGGTTGCACCCATTCTTTTAATATTAGTTTAGCATATGATTGGGTTGTTAATATTTTCCAAATTATTTAGATCTGTATTTCTATGGGGAGTAATTTATCTATGGGGAATAATATTTATTGTTGTATTAATATAATGCCTCCATATCTTGGTAAGTAGTTTCTCTACTTGCCCTCTATTTTATTTTAAATGAAATTTCTCTTTCTGTGGATATTGATGGCAATATGCAAAAATAATTATTTTATATGCTGTGACTTTGCTAAAGTTATTAATTCTGTCAATTAAATTTACTCTCTAGACTTCTTTAAATGCACCATTATATCATTTTCAAAAAGCAATAACTTTGTTGCTCCTTTCTGTGTCATTATTTGAAATTATTTTTTCTTATCTTATTGCTATAGCTAGAATTCCTTAAAATAGGTCAAATCATAATGGAGACTTGCTTTACCTTGCTTTACTCCTATCCTAGCAGAAGATCTATTGTTTTGTCCCTATTATATAACATTAAAGTGAGATATTCCTCACTTTTCTATTCTTTTTCATGGAAATGATTGTTTTATTTTGTCAAAAATCCTTTTTAGAAATGTGATAATGTAATTATATGAATATAAGTATGTAAAATTATATGCTTTGGTATATAATTATGTTTTTATTATGAGTAAATTATGTTTATCACTTTCATAATATTGAGCATATTTAAGATATGTTTTTCTTTCCTCACATTTTATTTAAAATATTGACATTGATGTTCATTAGTGATATTGGTATAGTTTTGTTTCTGCATTTTGACCTGTGAAATTAATTTTTTAAAAGATGGAAATGTTTAAATTTCTAATTTTTCATGCTGATTTGGGTCTTTAAATCATACACATACATACATATATATCTCCCTATGGACCATTTTAAGCTGCCATTTTTTTTAGCTCAGTTTCTATACATTTGAAGGAAAAGAAAGGATGGAAAATAATGAAAATGGGCGTTAATTTGTGGGAAGTGGGGAGAAAAACATAAAGTAAAAAGTTTAAAATGTGTATATTTTTTTTTTAAATTAGGTTGGAGCAAAGCAAAATGATAATATGGGAAGAGAGAGAAAAGCACAGACAGACAGACAGACAGAGAACAGAGACAAAGAGGGAAGGAGACAGACAGGGAGACAGAGGGCAGAGAGATTATGTAAGAGAGACAGAGAGAGATAGAAAGACAAAGAAATAGAGACAGACAGACATAGAGAGATAGAGACAGAAACAGAGACAGACAGAGAGGACTTTGGATAAGAAGGAGGTACCTAGTCATGTCTCACAATGTGTCACATTTTGGTAACCCATGTGAGTAAGTGATTAAACTATATGGGCAACACACATACCTTATAGTTGCCTTCACATATATTTGAGGACGAGGGAAATACATTTTGTTAAGTCCTTATATGTAGATAAATAGATAGATACCAGAAATGCATCAGTGAAAAAAGTGATTTACGGAATTGCTAATTGGGGCTTTTGCATTTCATCTCAACTCTACTATTCAAATAGCCTGAGCCATTATGTTCCAGGTCCTTTGCTAAATGATGGGGATAGCTCACAATCAAATGGAGAAAACAACAAGCAAACAACTATGTATAAATAATTTAGATACTGGATAAAGGGATAAATAGAAAAGCAGGATCAAGAAATGATTCCTGTAACAGGTGGGATTTTAGCTAGAATTTAAAGGAAGCCAGGAAATTCAGGAGGCAGAGATGAGGATGGAGATAGGGGACAATCAAAGAGATCATGTCCAAAATTGGGTGATGGAAATGTCTTGTTCAAGAAATATCTAGGATTACAGAGGATATGGTGAGACAGAGGGGAAGAGTTAATACATAAAACTGGGAGGGCTTTGAATATCAAAGGATTCTATATTTAATCCTGGATGTGATAGGGAGTTACTGGAATTTACTAAATAATGTGGTGACATGGTCAGACCTGCCCTTTAGAAGAATCAGTTTGTCACCTGAACGGAGGAGTAAGGTTATAGTTGAGAAAATATTAACTTAAATCTGTTAGCACAATTTCATGATTTTAGTTTTGCACATGAATAGTAGCAAAGACAATAGATATTGGGATTAATCCGGGGCTCAGGCAAGGAAGGATAAGGTTAGTGATAGAATAAGAGTGAAAGGGATTCAAGAAGGACCATATAAAGATGAATTGGTTCATTAAAGTGTCAAAACAGAGAAGGGAAGATAAATATAGCCATTGCCAGGTGATGGCATGGGAAACAAACAAGGAAATGATATTGGACGTCCTGTTGTAGAGAAATAACAGGGTTTGAGCCTGCAGGTCAGAAAGAGAAAGAGGATGCTATAAGGAAAATTAAAAGTTTGTACCTACTGATATATAGAAGCTAGAATAGGCAGAAGTATACTTATAAATGTTTAACAAATAGATATCCAGACTTGCCCCGGGTAAGGGCCAGGGCAGGAGCACCAGAGCAGGGGAAAGGCCAGTGGCTGAGGAAGAAAATGTCTGCTTCTTCATCCTCCTCCTCCTCAGCTGGCAGGGTCAGTGGAAGTCTTATAACTGGACCTGGCCTTAGTGTTTCAGAACTTGTTCTTTTCATCTACCCCAAAGGAGCTGGAGAAATGTTAGAAAACTTCCCTGTGACCAACCACAGACATTTGCAAAACAGCTGGCTAAAGTTAAGGATGCAGACTGTGACCATGGAAAAGAGCAAAAATGACTCAGAGATTCTTTTGTAAGTCTGTTTTCATCTATCCAGTGGTATGTACACTTAAACAGGTGAAACATGATCATCCAATTGCTTGGATGGAAAAATTGGCCAGCATGATGGAAGAGCTAGAGGCTCTTTGAACAGCTGTTGCAGCTGCTGGAGTTTACACCCTCCTCAGGTTGGCAATGCTGAGATTACCTCTAGAGCCCAAGCAAGGGTCTTTTCTGCAGTTCAGATTGGGCAGTTCAGAACTACATATGAAATGATTTGCTCAAGTTCAAGCTTGTAGCTCTGCAATAAAGTATATTCCATGTAAGCTAAAAGGCATGTGTGTGTATGTATGTGTGTAAACCAATGCAATTTAATTAGGTTAACTGATAGGAAACTGGTTTTCTTCCCTAAGAACCTACTGGAGATTGAGTTAAATGAGACAGTTTTATAGAATTGGAAGGCTTCATGTGAGGTTTGGGAAATTTTTTAGGAAGTCTCACCCAACAAGCAGTGTGTGTGCCCAAGTGGTCCATTTGAGAAGAGTCCACCCTGTTATTTATTCTGAGCTTGCGGTACCTTGCCAAGTCATAATCAGAATAAAGAGGTAGGAAAGACAACAGACTCTTTTAAAGATGAATAGAATTATAATCCAAACAGATCCAAATGAACAGAAAAAAGCTTTATTTTCTGTCATTAGATACCTCCACACTGTTGAGTCCAGCATGCTTGGAAAGGCACTTGCCATTTTCATGTTGGCACAGTGTGGAAGTGAAACAGCAGGATCCTTTTAAACCCAGAAATTTAGGGCCCTTCTCAGGGCTGGATTTAAACTGTTCTGTGGCAAAGCAATCCTTTCAAAAAGCTTCAAACTGGTTTCTTTTTTATTTCAAAATCTCAGGAATTTGAGAAGGGAGAAGTTAAATTTCTTTGTTTTCAATAAGGAAACAAAGCCATTTCTCATAAGTAGATGGGAGTGTTTCACTTTCCATCAGATGGATTTGTATGTGTACAAATGTATGAAGTTTCCTTATTAAAGCCTATATAGGTTTCTTCTCCAGTGGTAAGGCAAGCCTGAAAATGACCAACCAACACTTCTGTTATCCTTCAAGTTCCTAGGATTACAAACATCACTATTGAACCATGAGAAAATTTTGCTTTTTAGAAAGCATCTTTGGACTTTTAAAAATGACTTATAATTGACTTACCAGATTAATAAGTAAACAAAATCCTGGGGAAAAAACCCCAACACATAAATACCAAAAAGAAAAGTAAAATGTGTTTTTAAATTTAATTTGAATTGCCATTTTTATCTCAAGTCTAGATGATCAATAAAACAGTAAAGGAAGCCTTAATCTGTATCATAGACCTATTTCTGAAGTACAATTGTTAAATGAAAATATATAATTCATAATAAATGAATAAAGAAAATTATTTGAAACTATGCCAATAAAAGTATCAACTTAAATGAAAATTTATAAAAACACAAAATACACATGTCAATAGAAGAAATAGAGAATTTAAATAACCCAATCTTAAGTAAAGAACTTAAGTCCTTTAATTAATTCTCAAAGAAAAAAAATAAAATTCCAGGGCCAGATAGATTTATAAATGAACTTTTAAAAAATGTAATAGTATTTTATTTTTCAAAATATGTGCAAAGATAATTAGCAAAAATTAGAAAAGATGAGATCATGAAAAATTACTTTTACAAATATGTTCTTGATATCTAAATCAGGAAAAGTCAAAAGAGAAATAAAATTGTTAACCTTTAACTGTAATGATATTAGAGATATTTAAATTTAAATTTGAATATTTAAGTTTTAAAAATTAAATTTAGATATTAGCAAAGAAACTATATCAGTTTGTAAAAAAGATCACAGATGATGACCAGGTTGGACTTCTATACAAAGTGGTGTTGGCTCAATTTTAGGACATCTTGAAGCATAGTAAATAAAATATTGGATGAATATTAAAAACCCATCTTTTAAAATTCAAATTAAAGGATCTAGAGGGGAAAAATTTGTAACAGAAAGCTTTGTAAGTGTCAGTGTTGAAGAATTACCCATACACATGTTTTGCAAATAAAAAGTTTTAATAAAAAAAATTCAAATTAAAATATTAAAAACTCTTAAGACTTTTTTGCTTGAGAATGTATGTGTAAGGCCAAGAATAAAAGCCTTTTTTAAGGAAATAAGATTTGAAACCAAACTTAGCTCTTAGTTAGAAAAGATGCTTATTTTCCCCCAATAGCTTCAAGAAAGCTTACTTTCTTGAAGCTATTGATCTGTCATACACTTTCAGGAAAGTGCCTTTGGTCATTCAGAAAAGATTTCAATATCATTAAACAGAGGCCCTTTAAGTTCTAGAGGGGAGTAGTCCAGGAAAAAAGTGAGTAGTGACTATTGTTCTAGAATGTTAACCAGAACTTGTAATATATACATAATACATATATGCCTTTATATATATATATATATATATATATATGTGTATATATATATATATATATATATATATATATATATATATATATACTCACACACATATATCTTGGGCAAAAGAGATTTGTCTGAGGGCTTATGCCCTCTCTAAACTAGAAAACCTTACATTTAGAATGATGTTAAATTAAAGTTGTTTTGGCAGATGTGACTGAAACATAGAGAACAGTTTTAAATTGTGCTGATTAGATATATGTTTGGAATCCTAATTCATGGGCAGCATGGGCCTAGTATTTCTCTTCAAAAGATTTCCATAGTAAATTGAAGAGAAGCAAGAAACCTTTTAAATTTTTATATAGGAAAGTTCTTTCAGAGCAGAACTTCCCCGTCTTGCTGATTCAAAACTAGTCTCACAGCATCTGACAGTGAGAAATATCTGTGCATATGTTTATGTCATTTATACCAAATTTGTATGAGTATATGATGTCTTACACTGTGCCAGTATAAATCAGTGTAAGTCACTGCCAGTTCTAAAACTTCTTGAGCAAATGAAATTACCCTCTACCACTTGGAATACCTTAACAAACATTCTTTCTTTAGCTTTGTTCTGACGATTTCGAAGTAAAATGACCAGAGATTTGTAACCTAGTCCATGAGGAATTTAATTGTTCCCAACCACTATGATTTCCACAATCCCCTAATTGTTCAGAACTGGCTAAAATGATAATTTTGGTACTTCTTTCCATATTTATGGCCTTCTATAGTGTCTGTATTCTATGTATGTGTTCTAAACATAGTGCTCTATGTTTAGATATGAAAAGGCCTAAAAGAAATGGCTGATCTTAAAAATCAATAGGCCCTCACAGCAAATAGGTGTTTTACCACAAGATCACAAGGATTTGGCACTTCTCAGAAGTTGATTAATGTTTGGTGCAATAGATCTTTTCTATCCACTTCAGAGTGTTTGACCAAAACTTTGTCAATAAATTATACTGCCAGAGCTGGATATCTTAAGATCAGTAGATCCCAGACAAAGGGAAATGAAGTTCAAAACTCAATATCCAGGACAAAAAAAGCCAATTTCAGGTGCTTCTATTAAATGCAGTATGCAGACAAAATCAATACTGTCAACTGAAATAAAAAAGTAGATCATTAAATTAGCAAAAACTTGAGTTTTTTTTAACAGAAGCAAGGAAATTTCAGCCCAGGGTCACCACACAGCACCAGGGCACAGAAGGTAGAGTTACATACATTTCAATAGGGAAGGAGTCACAGGAGGCTCAGACTTGAGAAGGTGTTATGTAAGTGCTTTTACCTAACATCAAAAGTTCATAGAGAAGACTGAGGAAGACTATGGAGTGTCAGTATTTGGTCGCAACAGGGGTTCCTTTCCTCCTTTTTTTCCTTTTCTAATTAGTTTTGATAGTTTTTTTAACTGCAATTTATAACCCCAGGATCAGGCAAGGTCAACTACCTTCAATATTCCCCCATCTTAGTCAAGACAAATTCCATCATTGACAAATGACTGATTTGACCAACACATTGATGGGAGTCATTGGGGTGAATCCCCCTCAGCAAGCAAGCCTTATAAGAATAATAGTACATGAGAAAGAAGGGAAAGAGAAAGGTAACTTATTCCTGCTATCCATTTAATCTGTCCATGATATTTTAGGGGTCAGATATCTTACGCATCTGTCTAGTTTCCAAGAACATTTCCTGGGGCAGTTTGATCTTCAGGAAATCTCCCCTCCTAGGCATTCTGGAATAAGTGGGTTCTCAGAGCAATTTCTTCCATGAAAACATTTGAATGATTTGGTAATACTGTTAAACATCTATGAGACAATGAATAGCAGCAAAATGTTCATATAATTTCTCAGGGAGGTAAATTTACAGCTAAATTCTCAAAAGGAACAGATGACTTAGTTTTTGCATATATGTATGTATGTGCATATATACAATTATGCATAGCTATATCCATACACACATTTGCACACACATATGTATATATGTATATTTTATATATATGAAAAATTGAATCTCACCAACATATTATATTATATGCACTTGATTTTAAAGTATTGTAAGGCACAATGTAGAATGTATAACTTATAGATTCATATTGTCAGGAGCAACGAGTTTGCAGCGTTATTGGATTGTTTGAAATGTTTTGGTGGTCTTTAAATCATTTAGCATTGTTGCAGAACCTTGGTGTAAGTTAATCTCATTAGCCACCCTGATTTAATTAAATATACAATGTGCTTATAGCAGCATCTTTTTACATTTTCATTAAAAATTAATTTTAACAATGATCATCAGAAATTTCTTGAGCAAGAATATTTAGTATCAGGGCAGCTTATACGTATTTGAGTATTAGGATAGATAACAAGTCACTTAATTATCTTTCAGAGAGGAAAAAAAATAGAAGGTACCTCATGGTTGGATCTGATGCAAGTTATGCTTGATATAAAAATGCAGTTTTCCTAAAATTATCATAATTGTGACAAAATTAAGACAATTTAAAAATAGATATACAGAAGCTAAAAACAGAATATAGGTAAAGTTTTTAAATCTGGCAACGAAACAAAATAATATTAATGGAAGGAAAAAAGTTAAAATGTGCTTTAAAACAAAAAACAATCAGATAGTAACAAAACAAATTCTGGTCAAATATTCTATTATGAAACAAAATAATCTTCCTACATATACTTTTTTGCCACTCTAAGAACAGAACCCAAGCCTATTATTTTAAATTTAGTTTTTAATAAAAAGTATTGTGGTTTACTTAAGTGCTTGTTCAAGCATGTATCAGTGAAAAAAAATCAAATAAATTCACAAAACCATAATCATATCTGAATGCCAAGAATGTGAAGATTTGAAATGTCTGTCAACTCAGTAATAGGAGAACTTATTCCCCACTTAGGAGAATGATTGCTGAGGATTTAATAACAACATCCTTTGTAAGTAGATGACTGCTATACACATAAATGAATTCATATAAAAGATGCTTATTTTAACAAAGTGCTGTGGTGGAGTTTCTGAATAGAATAAGTAAATAATTCCAGATTGTATCAAATGAGTTGTCTATGTAAAAACATGTTCAGTTATTAAGTATACTCAAATCAACTGGATATTAAACCCACAAAAACCACTATTGTCAAATCTTTTTTAAACTGTGCAATTTGCTTGCATTTCAGAGAATACTCTATATAAAAGTGTTAATCTTCCATTAAATAATAAACCTAAATAAAAAATTGGAGCTTCTTTTGAGCTTGCCTAGGATATCCCATATTTCATAAGTTAATCTTCTTTAAGGTTAATCCTTTTCTTCAAAACATAACTGAATATTTTGGAATTTAATTAAGAACTTATATGATTTTGTCAATAGGTTCATGAAAAGCTTTTGGCAAAATACAACACACATTTCATTAAAAATTCCTTGAAAACATGGTTATAAATGGATTTTTCTTTAAAGTGATAAGAAGTATCTACCTAAAACCATTAGCAAGCATTATTTGCAATGGGGAGAATCTAGAAATCTAGTAAGATCAAGAGTGAAAAAACATGACCATTATCACCAGTACTTTTCAATAATATATTAAAAATGCTAGCAATAGCAATTAGAGAAGAAAAAGAAATTGAAGGAATTAGAATGGGCAAAAAGGTAATAGAACTATCTCTTTTTGCAGATGATATAATGATATATTTGGAAAATTCTGGAGATTCAACTAAAATGCTTGTTGAAACAATTACAATTTTAGCAAAGTATAAGGATATAAAATAACTGTATAAATGACCAGCATTTCTGTATATCACCAAAAAATCCTATAAGAATAAGTAGTAAAACATACCCTTTTGAAATAACTATAGACAACATAAAATATCTGTAAGCTCACCTGCCAAGAGAAAACTAGAAACTATATGAGCATAATTATAAAACACCTTCTATAAATATAGTCAAAGTTAAATAATTGGAAAATTATTAATTGTTCATGAATGGGCCAAGCCAATATTTAAAAACGGCACTTCCATCTAAGTTAACTTACTTATTCAGTGCCATTCCAAGTAAATTACCAAAAAATTATTTTATTGAGCAAGGAAAAGTAATCAAATTCACTTGTAAGGACAAAAAGTCAAGAATACCAAATAAATGAAAAAAAGTAAAGGAAGGAGATCTAGTAGTGCCAGATCTTAATAATAACTATATTATTAGACAGGAATTACCAAAACAATCCAGTATTGGCTAAGAAATAAAATGGTGCATCAGTGGAAAAGACCAGTTAGGTGTCACAGTGAATAAAATGCCAAACCTGAATTCAGAAAAACATATTCCTGAGTTCAAATCTGTCTGCAGATGCCAGCTGTATGGCTCTGGGAAGTCACTTAATTCTGTTTGCTTCAGTTCCTTATCTGTAAAATGAACTAGAGAAAAAAATATCAAACCACTCTAGTATCCTTACTAAGAAAACCCCAAATGGGGTCAGGAAGAGTTAAACTCAACTGAAGTCAACAATAGCCTTCTGTTTGACAAATGCAAAGATTTAAGCTTTGGGTATAAGAATTTACTGTTTGGCAAAAAATTATTAGAAACAGTTGAAAGCAGTCTGGCAGAAACTAGATATAAACTAATATCTTATACCATTTACCAAAATAAGGTCATAAAAGAAGATATCATAAGTAAATTAGATCATAGAACATATTACCTATAAAATTTATGGATAGGAAAATAATTTATGAATAAACAAGAATTATGAAATTATGAAATTGATAATTTGTTCACACTAAATTTAAAAGGGTTTGTACAAATAAAACCAATATAGGCAAAATTAGAAGAAAAGAAGAAAATTGGGAAAAAATTATAAAGTTTCTTGACCCAGCAATAGCACTATTAGATCTGTTTCCCAAGGTGATCAAGGAAAAAGGAATGTTTTATGTATTTTAAAATAATTATAGTAGGTCTCTTTGTGGTAGCAAAGAACTGAAAATTGAGGAGATAATCATCAGTTGGAGAATGGCTGAAAAACTGATCTTATATGATTGTGATAGAATACTAATGTGCTGAAGAAATGATGACCAGGCTGATTTTAGGAATATATGGAAAGACTTGCATGAAATAATGAAGCCTGCTTTCCTGTCATAAAGCGAGGGTAATAATAATAACACTAGTACCCAAATCTGCTACATAGTGGAAGATCTGCTTTTAAAATCCACTGACTTAAAACTCAGCTTTATCTCTATAATAGTAAAACACTGTCACAGTGCTTGCCATATAGTAGTTTTGCTCTTATACTTATTATTATATTATTATTAATATATTTATTATTACAGAAAATAATCCATTTATCTACCAATCTATAGTCTCTGGATGTATTGAGAAACCAGTATAGAATTGTCATCATTTTTTCTCTCGCAAGTATGAAAGTGTAGTATGATTACTTACCATTCATAGAAGTGTCAACCCAAAATAAAGAATACTACCAAAATTGTAAAAACTAGACTCTTTAATGGAAGCAAGGGAAATATAAATATAGACCACAAACCACAGAAATCCTGGAATATCCAGGATAGGAAGAGGAGGGGGGCAAGCTTAAATAAATTTTGCAAGGGAGGTAGTCTCATGGGAGTACAACTTGAAGAAGCTGTTACATAGGTTATTTTGCATAATAACTGAAAGTCCATAGAGAAGGCACCAGGGTGGTAAAAATCTGGTCAAAATAGTAACCCCATTTCCCCCTTCTTTTCTTTTTAACCTGGTTTTAATAGTCCTCTTTTACTTGATTTTGCTCACCCTCAGGTAATTTGTAGTTCTGGGATTAGCCGCACTGAACAGTAGATTGTGAATAATAATTGCTCCCCAATTAATTTATCCAAATTTTAAACTGATCAATTTTTCAAGATAATTGTGTGATTACAACTACTATTCCTAATCCTAATCATATTCTCTGTAAAATTAAGATTCGAAGTCATTAGAAATCTCAAAACAAATTCCAACTCCCTGAGGAGGAATTAAGCATTTCTACAAGTGGTTTTAATAGCTGTAATGGCCTGACAATTTCTGCTTTATATCACAATCTCTTCTTATCTCAATAGAGTCTAAAAACTTCCTAAAATTTGAATTGACACATTGTAAAATGTAAGATGTTTCTTTTTCTGTTTTTTTCTTAAATTTAGTTGGCCAAAACTGGAGATTCTTATAGCTCACAAAATTGAGGACCTTGCATGCATTGTTGTAAAATTCTATTGTCCTACTATTGGAAATCAATAATTTAAGTACTTCATCTATGCTCTAGAGAAGTTAGTACCTTCATATGAAGATTTGCATTTTTAGAATTTTCTATTTTTAAATGGATGTTTAAACATTTTTAATGTGCTTAAATCTATTTCTAATTTCTTTTTATTTTATTTTACTTACTCTGGTTATCCCAGGATGATTCTTATAAATCACAGAATTTTCTTTTCGTATTAAATTCTTCATTTTGCTTATTTTTAAAATACTGTTATAATAAGAGTTTCATGCATGCTCAGAAACCTTAAGATGGAGTCACCCATGTAAGAGGCACTAGGCTCCTGCTTTTGAGAGATAAGAATTGACTCATTTGTGTATACTTTGCCTAACATGTTTGAGAATTATATCTTTTCATTGTCTGCAGAGTGCCTAACTGCCTAACTGAAGCAGTCTCTCTTTCATTCACATCTAGAGGTAAACTCATTCATTCAAAGTAAGTGATCCTATATGATAAGTTGAAGTTGGACCTTAGAATTGCTTCACTATCCCCTTATGCCACATGGCTCCAAGAAACTGGCTTGGGGTTTTAATATGTTTGGTTTGTTCTCTTTAGGTCTGGGTATATTTGTTTTTAAAACTTTGAGTTCCAGTTATTCTCCCTTTCTTTCTCCCCTCCCCCAATATTACAAAAGAAAAAAGGTATTTTACAAAATGTTTTTTTAGATAACTTTTGTCCTTAAATCATTTCCTTTTTTCCATGTTGGAGAGAAGAATTAATAGTACAATATCTGAAGAGTGAGCTTCTTAAGCAGTAGATGAGTCGGGGATGCTGTTAAAAATAACTTTAAAGGGTCTTTTCTCCTCTTTCTCTACCTTTTTGTAATAGAATCACTGGAGTGAACTTTTAATATGGCCTTAGATCTGCTAAAGATGTAATATTTTTTTTACTGAACAGATATCAACACAGACTCATAGAAAAGATATGTCCATTTTATTAATAATTTAAAAATAATTTAGCATATTTATAAAGATCTTTTTAAAACATCTTTAGTCATATGATTGTGTCCAAGAATTTGAAGGTTCATTTCTCTAGTGAGCTAATATTGCCAATATTTCCTTGAACAAAAATATTTTAGGTCTGTCTTCTTTATTCTGAAGTTTGGAGGTAATTGGAATTGTTATTTTCTGGGGGTTACACAGTCCCCCAACTCTTACCAAGTTAGATTCTTAATCCAACTTTGGTTTACTTACATAATCTGTCCTCAAATCTCACTGATCAATAAGAACTTGATATCATTTTCACCCCCTGTATCATGAAATCTAATATTTTTTCTGGACACTAAGGCATAAACTACATTTTCCAAAGATGAGGAACTATAGATCTTGAGATTAGTCACTCCCAGAAAAGCCATACTCTATTGACTATGTAACCTTTATGGGAAAGACCATTGGTAAGGAATTCTCTCCTTATTGGTGGAGAGGAAGGAACACTACCCCAAAGGAAAGGATATTGGAGAGAATGGGAGACTTCCAGCTTTCTTTGGTCTTTGGTATTCTTAAAACTAGTTTTTTCAGACGTTTTTGGCTTTCAGCTTCTAGAGGAAAGATGGAGGAAGCCAACCTCACCAAGAATGATAATGGAAAAGTCTCTGGGAAGACGTATGAAAAGCTGGCAGTCTTAGTCATCTTTTTTTTTGGTTATACTATGCTATGGGAATATTTGTTTTATTTCATAAATATTGAATAACTTCTAAATTTCTGGTGTAAATCCCACCTGATCACAGTATATGATCTTTCTAGTATATTGTTGCAATTTCATATTAGTTTATTCAAATTTTTTCCATTAGTCCCATTAGGGAAATTAGTATATAGTTTTTTTCTTTATGGCAAAATAACATGATTATTATGTTACTTTAATTTACAGTAGGTATAATCTGAACTTGGACAAGCACTGGTCAAGTTTGGACAAATATCCATGTTTCAGTCATGAACAGCTGCTATGAATCAAATATCTCATTATTGCTCATTGTTACTGCTCATTGTCAGGGTTACAGCTTACCACATATCCATTGGTGTAAATATTGATATTTGATCACACTAAAGTGGATCTTCACACTAAGGGTGAGTCCACAGCACAATTGTTTAATCTGCCTCCTTGCTTGTAAGCCACTTCCCTCACTTTGAAATTAAATTTCTATGTGATTCCTGACTCTCCTGTTTCTACCCTGCTCTGTTCTACTCTAGCTACCCACATATTAAAAAATACTTCTGTCCAGTTGACAATTTTTGGACATTTTTTCAATGAAAGAATGTGTTTTATTTGACTATTCATATTGGTTGCAAGTATTTTGCTTTTCTTCTTCATTCTATAAACAGTCACATTTTTTTTTATTAAAGCTTTTTATTTGTATAACATATGTATGGGTAGTTCCCCAACATTGATTTTTACAAAGCTTTCCATTACAAATTTTACCCCCAGTCTCCTCCCCTCTCCTAGATGGCAGGAAGTCCACTACATGTTAATAATGTTGAAATGCTTGAGAAGTTATGCAAGAAAAATCCTATCTACAAGAAAAAAAAAGAATCAGAGAAAGGCAACACAATGCAAGCAAATGTCAATAGAGATCATGAAAATGATACGTTGTGGTCCATATTTCATTTCCCTCTCTCTGGGTGTATATGGTTTTCTTCACTGAACAATTGGAACTGGTTTCAGACAATTTTTTGTTGCAGAGAGCCATGTCCATCAGAATTGATCATCATGTAATACTGTTGTTGAACAGTCACATTTTTTAAATGCTCCAATAATTGTAATTATAGAAATATAAATTGAGGCAACTCTGAGGTTCTACATCATATCCATCAGTTTGTCAAAGATGACAATGAGGGAAAATAACAAATGTTAGAAGGGCTATGATAAAATAGGCCTGCTAATTCACTGTTGATAGAGCTCTGAATTGGTTCAACTCTTGCCAGATTTATTGATATTCCCTTAGTTTTCAGGTCTTTCCCTCTACCAAAAAAAAGTTGCTTCAGTTATTTTTATACACATGGATCAAATGCCTCTTTCTCTGATTTCTTTAGTATATAGGTCTTGTAGAGGTATCACTGAATCAAAGGATATAAACAACTTAGTGACTCTTTGGGCAAAGTTGCAAATTGTTTTCTTAATGGCCGAACTAATTCATAGCTCAAAAAATGTTAGGGATTCCAGGTACAGGAATGCTATCATTTGTTTTGCTCAGTTATGTATATTTGTTGCAAAGGTTTTGGGTTTTTTCTTTTTCTTTTTTTGGTTGGACAGGAGCAATAGAGTGAGAAAATAAATTGTTTTTCTATGATCATGATTAATAATTACATTGATCAGAAATCTTAATTCTTTCAAGATTTTTATATAATTTATTCTCACAATTTCATTCATTTGAGATGGAATTAATTTATATACATCTTCCAAGGTCTCTATTAAATTGTCCCTTTTGTGATTTTTAAAAATAACATAATAGTAGGTAGAGCTCATGATCATAGCGAATTAACAATGATACTCAGAAGTGATATATTCGACATACAAAATTATATATGCAATTTTGGACATAGACCCATTATGAAGCATACACCCTACCCAACAAAAGTTAGGGATTCCAGGTGGAGAAATGCAATCATTTGTTTTGCTTAATAATGTATATTTGCTGCAAAGGTTTTGAGTTTTTTCTTTTTGGTTGGCAGGGGAAATAGAGTGAGAAAATACATTGTTTTTCATTAAAAAGTACTTTTAAAATAATTTTGAGAATTGGAATGATTTTTCAGATCTATGTGTCATAAACATTAATGTGATATAATGTATTAGTAATTGAGAAAATGTGAAAATGGCATTGCCATGGACAGATATAGGGAAATGAGGGAAAGGATAGTTTTGGGGAAAGAATGATGAATTCGTTTTTTTTTGTTTGTTTGTTTTGATATCATATGTAAGCTCCACACACTCTCAGTCCACACTTAAGACAAAAATTAAATGATTAAACAATTTAGTTCTAAAAAAGGATCAGTCTTTCATGGCCACATGCCCTCATGGCTTATATTATGGTAAATATTTCAACCTAGAGAAAAGGAAAAAATTAATAGAATAAAATGCCGGAACTATAGAGAATCATCTATAAATGCTTGCTATCTTCCTCTGAAATATTGGGATTTCCTACAATTCTTAGCTTTTATCTTCAACAAATCTCTGAAGGTTATATCTTTGGAAACCCCCCCCAAAAAAAAAAATCCAAAAAGTCCTCTGACCTTAAATGGAGTGATGATTGTGTTTCTCCTTCCACTATTACTTTAGGGTTTTTTTTTTTTGGGGGGGGGGGTGCAATCTGATACTCCAAGCTAAATATACACATTTTCTGCTTCAACTTGTTTGATTTTTACAAAGAAAGCCGTTTTACAGAAATTCCAATCAGTGAGGGACACATAAGTAATTTTTTTTCATTTTTGATAAGCAGTATTTAAGGTAACACTAAGACAAAATACGTGGAATAGTTACCAATATCACAGATCATTATAGCCCATGAGTATCTCTCTCTTCTCTCAGCTCAAATCATGTTATATTTGATAAAGCTGGAGAGGACATAAAAAGAGTGAAAGGAAAATGAAAAAATAATTATTTTAAGACACAAAAAATGCAGAGATATATCAATGAAAGAATCCTGGAGAATACAAAACCTCTGTTGGCAAAACAAGTCAAGTTTTGAAAATAACGTTTTTAATAATGTCCATGAGGAACAGTTTTCAAGATGTACTACTATGACAAAATAAACTCATTGTTGAGATCTGTATTTCTCCCTGCTTAATTATATAGGAAAAATACTGTCCCAATACTAATCCAACAAGTTTACAAACTGGTCTTTTAAGTCTCAAATCTTTCCCAACTAAATAACCCAGTGCCACCTAAAAAAGATAATAGATGTGATAGATGAAATTAGCATGGTGCAGTAAATAGAACACAGGCCCTGGAGTCAAGAATCTTGGGTTTAACTCCCAAATACTACTTGTTTGTTAATGGGTAAGTCACAACTTTTAGGAACTTTATTTTCTTTATCTATAAAGCTGGGATAATGAGTTCCTTCCAACTCTAAATATAGGAGCCTAACAATCTATAGAATTAAAATGGAAACATGGAGTCAGGAAACTTAGGTTCCTTTTATGAGTTCTAGCTCTAACACTGACACTTGTATGATCTTGAACAAGTCATTTAACTGCTCTGATATCTTTTTTTCCTACCACAGCAAGTAACAGTTTACTAGTCTTTCTCAGGATATAATTCTTTTGAAAATTTAACTTTTTTCCAATTACATGTAAAAATAATTTTACTATCATTTTTAAAAATTTTGTGTCCCAAATCTCTATCTGCCTCACTATCTTTTACCCACCCTTATTGAGAAGAAAAGCAATTTGATACACCTTATACATAGTCAAGCATATTTCCACATTAACCAAGTGGCAAAAGAAAATGAAGACAAAAACCCCAAGTTTTTCTTTTTAAAAGCATGCTTCAATCTATATTCAGATTCTGTCAGTTTTTTCTCCAAAAATGGATAACATTTTTCATTATAAGCTCTTTAGAATTGACTTAAATCATCATGTTGTTGAAAATGGCCATCATTCACAATTGGTATGGTTACAATTTATTTTTATTCTACAATGTTCTCCTTGGTGTATTCATTTCACTTTGCATCAATTCATATAAGTCTTTCCAAGTCTTCTTTGAAATCATCCTGCTTGTCATTTGTTACAGAACATTAGTATTCCATCAGAATCACTTCCTATTTGATGAGAAGCCCTCAATTTTAAATTCTTTGCCACTAGAGAGAACTGATACATATTGATCCATCTCTTTGTTGTTTCTTAGCAAATACTAGATTGTTTTTATAATTATTATCTTGTAATACAGGTTAGAAGCTGGTACTGTTAGATCACCTTTCTTTACATTTTTTCAATTCCCTTCATATTCTTCCCCTTTTGTTCTTACTGATGAATATTGATATTTTTTCTAGTTCTATAAAATAATTTTTGGTAACTTGATTGGCATGGTGTTGAATAAAGTAAATTTAGGCAAAATTGCCATTTTTATTACATTAACAGTCTATTTGTGGACAATGAATGTGTTTCTAATTATTTAGATCTGACTTTATTTGTATGAAAAGTGTTTGGTAATTGTATTCCCATAGTTCATATAATTCCTGGGTTTGTCTGGGCAGGTAAACTTCCAAGTATTGTCAACAGTTATTTTATATGGAATTTCTGTTTCTAATATTTCCTGTTAACTTTATTGGTAATATGCACAAAGCCTAATGATTTATGTGGGCTGATTTTATATACTGCACTTTTGATAAAGTTATCAATACTTTCAATTAATTTTTTTTAACTTTATTCTCTAAGATTCTATTCATACACTATCATATCATCTGTAAGAAACAAGTTTTGTTTGCTTCTTGCCTATTCAAATTTTCTTGTTGCTGTAGTTCACATTTCATTCTTCATACCTGAAGAGGAAAAATGACATTACAATGTTGGATCAGTGTGTTTGACTGTGGCTCAGAAGGCTCTACTACAGGTTGGACATAAACAATCCATTTGAATGTCTCTAGATTCATACATTTCATATTTCCTTTGTGCTACTGACATACTGCTTTGCTCTAAAAGCTCAGTGCATTCTTCTATGTCAATGTTTCCAATGTCTCACATTCAGTACTAAGAGAGACCTTGCAAGTGTCCTGTACTGTTTCTTCAGACTTTCAAGTTCTCTGTCAAATAGTTTTTATATAAATATACATTTGGCATTCAGGCTATATGTCCAGCCCACTGGAACTGAAGTCCAACAGTACAATTTGGATGCTTGGCAGTTCAATTTGAGAAAGTACCTTAGTGTCTGGTACTTTTTCTTGTCAAGTGATCTTCAAAATCATTTTAAGACAATTCAAATAGAAATGGTTCAATTTTCTGGCATGACATTGGTAGACTATTTGGGTTTCATGGAGATACAATAACCAGTAAAATGTCCCTGAAGACAAATATAATCTGATATTTCTTTTCTCCCATACTTTCTTTGGTAGCCTCCTTCTAAGGTAATTCTGGAAATGCATGTGTCAACCTGACCTTCTATGTAGATGTCCCTGGACAGTATACTCCAAGGTAAGTATTGTAAAGTAAATGTAAAATTACTCTTATTTGTTATAACTACA
Source organism: Myrmecobius fasciatus (assembly GCA_023553655.1). Classification (NCBI taxonomy): domain Eukaryota; kingdom Metazoa; phylum Chordata; class Mammalia; order Dasyuromorphia; family Myrmecobiidae; genus Myrmecobius; species Myrmecobius fasciatus. The sequence continues at coordinate 523,985 of JAJPUD010000145.1, forward strand.
TATGGATGATGAGGTACTGACTGGGGGACATCTCTGTTTTGTTGGTATTCACCATCAGACCAAAATTAGCACAACTAGCAGAGAATCCATCTATACTTGATTGTATCTCAGCCACAGAGCTACATTGAGTGTACAATCAAAAAGTTATGGACCAACTCCCCCTCTACTTTAGTCTTGACTTTAACACCAGGATAATCATGGCAAGGAATCCTTAAGAGGAACAAAGTCAGGAACAACATCAATGGTCAATTACTATAGAAAACTTGTGTCTCGTGACCTCATCACCAATATTGTCTTTCATTTACCCAAATCCTGGATACACACTTGCATCAAACACTGGCATTTAATAGATGACATTATTGTGAGGAGAAGAGACAAGACAGGATGTGAAAGTGATGAAGATGAAATGTGGCACAGAGAGCTGGACCAATCATAGACTTATTTTCTCCTAACTAAACATTCATATTCAACAAACAAGGTGGCCCCTAGGCAAGACAACTGTCAGAATATTCAACATCAACAAATTAGAGTGCTTCTCCATGCATGAATAATTTATTGCTGACCTGGAGAGAAAACTGAGTCAGCACACAGCAACAGTTGAGGAGAAAAAGTGTGGGCAGCTTTCAGAGACTCAGTGTACAGCCCTACATTTGCTCATTTAGGTAAGAACACTTGCAAATATTAGGACTGATTTGACAAAAATGATGAGGAAATTCAGAAGAAGCTAAATAAAAAATGATAACATCACAGAGTTTATCAGGAGGACAGTTCATCAGTCTTTAGAAGGTAATATTTAACTCCATCACAAGTAAAGTACAAAAGGCAGATGAGATTCAGTTTTATTCTGATAAAAACAATCCAAAGCACTTCTATGATGCTCTGGAGACTATTTATGGACCTAAGATCTCTGGTGCATCTCAGCTACTCAGTACTGTTGAAGCCACATTGATCAATGAATGATAAGGGCATGATGCTTGAGATGGACAAATACTTCCATAGCATTCTCAATAAAGAATATTGGATAATTATTATAATAATGTGCATGCTTGATCTTCCCTGATGTTACTAGAAAGACTTCTAGCAGATACACATTATAAATATCTGCTGATAGTTTTAGATAATACTTATAATTTTAAGAAAAATACATGTATTCCTATGCCTTTCAGCATTTTTCATAGGAATGAATATTGCATTTAGGCAAAACCTTTTACCATATTGATTGAGATTAGCATAAGATTTTTGTTGTTTTTTTTATTGATATGGTCATTTATGCTGATTTTGAACTAGTCCTGTGTGAAAAATTCTGCCTAATGGGTCAAAAATCAAACCATATTCTTAGGCAAAAAATTTGTAGTTCTCTATCCCAAATGACTTCTAAAATCCTAGAAGAAGGCAATACTCAATTTTCAGAGAACACAATATCAGGACCCCATATAACACAGACCAGGATCATACAGTGCCCCAACATTGCCTCCAGAATGGTGAAGAGCTGGCCTAAAACAAAGTTTCAATTCAGGAACTATGACTATAAAAATGACAACAAAAAAAAAATACTCAAAGTAAAGTTATTATGAAGACAAGAAGCACAAATATATATATAAAGAAGAAAATAACTCCCAAATAACAATTATCAAAGCATCAAAGAGAAATAGAAATTGGTCACAAAATAAAGGAGAATTACTTGAAGAAAGATTTGCTTTTTATTGATTACAAATAAAATGATAGTGAGAGGAAAGAAGGGGAAAAGAAATGAGAGGTTTGGAGGAAAGTCTTTGAAGGAGAATTAGCAGTTTATTAGTAAAATGTTTAGTAAAGAAATGACTCTCTGGATTCTAGAATGAATCAAAGAGAAATTAATGATTCCATGAGTAAAGAATAAAAATTTAAAACATTAGAATATCCAAAAGCCATGATCAAAATCCTCATAATTATAATGTAAAAAGAAATCATAGTGAAAAGCTGCTCGCTTCTTTTAGAATCAATGGGAGAAGTGAAAAATAGAAAGAATTGCCTGTTTACCATTTGAAACAAAACCCCAAATGAAAATTCCCAGAAATGTATTAGCCAAAATCCAGAGCTTCTAGGTCAAAAAAAAAAAAAATTAAAAGTAACTAAAAAGAAAACATTCAAGTAATAAGGAAGCATTTAGGATCATATAAGGTTTGACAGTTGGCATTATAAAGCGGCTAGGAAATACTTAGAGTATGATATTCCAAAAGGCAAAATAGTTAAGTTTCCCCAAAATAAACCAAAAAAACTTATCCAGCAAAACTGAGTGTAATTCTAAAGAGAGGGAAATGCATTTTTAATAAGAATAAAGACTTCTAAGTCTTCAATTATTTAATCTGTCTTTCTAAAATTAAAATAATATTATTAAATTATAATGAATAATTATAAAATTAAAATAATAACAGATCTAAGTAAAAATTTTGAAATATAAAAACAAGATTAAAGAGAAATACAAAAAAATGTAAATACAAAACAGCAACTGGACAGGTCTTTACAAGTCTGAAGTTTTTACATTTTATTTTATTTTTTGCTGAGGCAATTGGGGTTAAGTGACTTGCCCAGGGTCACACAGCTGTTACGAGTCTGAGACCAGATTTGAATTCAGGTCCATCCTGACTTCAGGGCTGGTGCTCTATCCACTGCGCCACATAGCTGCCCCAAGTTTTTACATTTTAACAGATGATAATACAAGTATCCATTCAGAATCATGATATCATCAGGAGTCACAAAAAAAAGATAAAATACAGAGTATAAAAAAGATAAGGAAAGAAAAAAGAAATATGAAGTATTAGGGTAAGCAAAGTAAAAAAAAAAAACTATACAAATAAATAGGAAGAGATAGGGACAATAGTGAATATTTCTTGACCTGAACTGGTCAAAGAACAGTAGAATATTCACAGAGATTGGTTTAGAAATTAACTCAAATTAGGAAATGCAAAAGGGAAAAAAGAAGAAAATAACATAATATGCAGAAAGAAGGGAATAAATGGAAAAATAAATAAACAGAAAGATTCAATCATGGCAAAACAAAATTTAATCTCAGAGGTTGTAATAGGGGAGGTAATAAGAAAGAAAGGTAGAAAATGGATTGGAAGGGAAGAATATAACAAAATGTAATATGTTCTTTGTAAAAACCTATGATCTCACAGGAATTTTTTAAATAACATTTTATTTTCACCAATTACATGTAAAAACCAATCTTAACATAAATTGGTATTTTTTAAAGTTTTGAGTTCCAAATTCTATTCCTTCCTATCTTGAATTTCCCCAATCTGAGTCCATAAGCAATCTGATATAGGTTATACATGTACAATCATCCCAGTGTTTTTAAAAAGCAAAATTGGAGTAAAACTTATTCTACTTCAGTTGAATGAAAACAAAAACAACCCAATAGATTAGCAATTGTGACCTTAGACAAGGTAACAGCAAGAATAGATCTGAATAAAAAGGATAAAGCAAAAAACTACGTTATGGTAAAAGGTACCATAGACAGTGATGATTGATAACTAAAGTATATGAACTGAATGACAAAGAATTTAAATATTCATAGGAAAAGGTAAGATACAGAAAGAAAAAGACAGAAAGATTCTAATAGTGGAATAACAATGTATTCCTTTTCAGATGTCAAATCTTACAAAAACAACAATAAATATAAATATAGCAAGAAAAAAGTTAATATTCTGAAATGAATTCTTTAAGGCAAAAAGATTTAGTAGACCTACTAAATTAATGAATGGGAAAAGAAAGAAATAAAAATATCTTTAGCATTGCATAACATTCTTTGAAAAAAATTACCATGATTAGGGCATAAAAATCTCACAACCATTGATTCAGCAATTCTGGAGAGCAATATGGAACTATGTCCAAAGGGCTATCAAACTGTGCATACACTTTGATCCAGTAGTGTCTCTACTGGGTCTGTATCCCAAAGAAATCATAAAAAAGGGAAAAGGAGTCATCTGTGGAAAAAAATGTTTGTAGCAGTCCTTTTTGTAGTGGCAAAGAACTGGAAACTGAGTGGATGCCCATCAGTTGAAGAATGGTTGAATAAATTATGATATATGAATGTTATGGAATATTATTATTCTATAAGAAACAGCAGGATGATTTCAGATTATATTCAGATTATATGATGATCAACTCTTATGTATGTGGCTCTTTTCAACAAGGAGGTGATTCAGGCCAGTTACAATGTTCTTATGATGGAGAGGACCTTCTGCACCCAGAGAGAAGACTGTGGGAACTGAGTGTGGATCATAACATAGTATTTTTCATTACTTTTGCTATTGTTTGCTTGCATTTTATTTTCTTTATCATTTTTCCCCTTTTAATCTGATTTTTCTTGTACAGCAGGATAATTGTGGAAATATGGGGAGAGGGTAAGAGGGAAGGAAGGGAGAAAAAAAAATAAGGATGAATGTTGAAAACTATGCATATGTTTTGAAAATAAAACACTTTAAAAAATAAAAACAAATAAACATGTCACACCAGATCTAATTGGTGCTCGTGAAAACTAAAATAATCCAGTTAAAAAACATAGAAATTCTGAAGGTCAAAGAAGAAATTATCAAAATTGAAAGCAAGAAACCCATTGAGTTATTAAATAAATTATTTATCAAAACTATTATCAAATTAATAAAATGAATAAATGATCAGCAATTTCAGAATAAAGTTTTCGTTTTATTTTCACCATTCAAATAAAGAGTTTCAGAATAAAGGAAAAATACCAAATGTTGTCTCAAAAAGAAAAAAGAAAAATTCATAACAAAGGAAAAAGTCAAAAGAAATTACAAGTAATAATTTTGCTCAATTGAATGCCAGTAAAACTGACAAATAAATAAAAGACATTGTATGGGATAAACTGAAAGAATACCTGTCATGGGAATACGGCCTTGAGACTTTACAATAACAAGTTGTTATAGCTAAAAAATTGTTCCATTGTCTTGGATGAACATTCCCCTCCCGCTTCTTACCAACTTTTAATTAGCATTTAAGTACTTCTTTTAAAGGCAACTATGGCTTTGGGAATTCAGGTAATAGAATTCTCTCATCTGCTTGTATAGCAGTTCTCTAGGGAAATTTGAATGAAAAGTTCATTATTTACTAATATTCTTTTGGTTCTGAGATAGATTTCCACGTTTAAAGAGTAAGCAAGCCTGGTAGGCCTCAGTTCAGCCTCCCAGAGGTCACATGGTAGGAGACATGAACATATCACTTAGGTCATAATCGTCCAAAAAAGGGAATGAAATTGTTGCATCCAATCAAAGGGGTAAAGGAAGGGGTTAATGATTTTGAAGGTTGGGGAGGAATAAAGCTGGGCTCCTGCTTTGGAGGAGCAGCTCTCCTCCCTCCGAAATATTTCCCTTTTGCTCAAGGGCTGTTGTACCACCTGAATTTCATGAAATTCTACTTAAATATTTTTCTGCTTTTCACTTTGAGAGACCTCTGAGTAGTCATTTTGGATGAGGGTCTGCATGTCCCACACAGGAGAAAAGGGGAGGAAGAAGGGAGGAGGATTAGGGGCTTCTGCATTCAGGGTGGATTTAATCTTGTATTTTGTACTTTGTGCTTTATACTTCTTTACTGAAGACACCTTGCCTGTTAGGAGTTGCTCTTTTTCTTGAGATCTTAATAGATCCCTTTTTTGCTTTTTCTTATCTCAATGGTGTCTGATTATTTTTGTGGTCCATGCTGTCCCACACAACATGATTTACAAAAATGAAAAATAACCAGGTTGGAGAGTGAGAAAAAGAATATGAAAAAGCTCAATCTCAGAAAAAAATATATTGAAAACCATAAATGAACTCCTAAGATGGAAAAATAGGCCTAGAATCAGATGCAGTTACAAATAAATTCTAAAATATTCAGAGAATAATTGAGTTATATATTTTATAAGCTGTTTCTAATAGGAAATAGGAAAATATGGGATCCTACTAAATTCATCCTATGATATAAATATTGCTTTGATATTTAAACCAGAGAGAATCCAAAAGGAGAAAGAAAACTAAAGACCAAATTCCATAATGAATATTTAAGAAAAAAATTTAAATAAAATATTAGTTAAAAAAAAACCTACACCCACATATCAAAAAGATCAAATATAGCCATGCTGAAGTCCAGGTAACAATACCTAATTCGAAATAAATGTGTGACAAATTCACAGATGGCCATTTTCTTTGCGAAAAGGAAGGTTTATTTAGGGGAATAGGTTGCAGACAAAAATACGAGGTAAAATAGCAACAGGAGTGACAAATATGAAATAAAGTTGCGGGAGCATATAATTTGCAAGGAAAAAGACAAGTTCCCTGGGGGAAATCACAATTAAGCAGGAGAAAAGAAATATTCTGTGAGATGAGAGTAACCTGACTGGTAAATTAGACTGACCAGAGTTAGTCAGAGTAAGGAGAAAGGTGCCATTAAAAGAAAGGCACTAAGAGAAAGAGAGAGTACTCCATAATGGGCTCTCTTGAATATAATTTAGCAAAGCTCTTCATCATAAGCAGATCCTTTATAGGGGAAATGTAGCTTTGGGGCTTTTCCCAGGCATAAAATTGAGAATTCAAGAAGGGGAGGAGAATCAAGGAGGAAGGGAAGTTCCAGGGAGCTTAAAAGTTGGGGAAATCAAGGTGCCAGATAGAATGCATCTGACAGATCAGGACCCAGACATGTCTAAATATATCAATATCTCAATCAATATCTCAAGGATTGTTTAAAGATGCACAGAGGTTTGAGAGATAGACAAGAGTTCCATCTTCACAATCACTCAATGCAAACAGAATAATCTGGGAACTGGTTATAGCTGATAATAGCTGGATAGGTTTCTTCCTGACTGGGGAAGAGTCAGTTCAGATCAACTAGATTGGATTAATGCTAAGAATTGAACTTGGTTCAATATTAGAAAAAGTATAAACTTTATTAACAATAAAAACAACAAAAATCATGTGATTATATCAATAGATATTGTAAAAATCTTTGAGAAAACATAACACCCATTATTGATATAAAAATTATAAAATGGGGGAACAAATAAACCTTTCTTTAAAATGCTAAATACTCCCTATCTGAAACCAAGATCTTGAATTAAATGTTATGGTGACAATCTAGGGCTTCCCAGTAAGAATAAGGATAAAACAAAATATCAATTATCTTTCCTATTATTTAAGTGCATGAAATACTAGCTAAAGCAACAATACAACAAAAATCATTGAGGAAATAAGCAAAGACAAAGAGAAAACAAAACCATCCATTTTTATAAATTTGATAAATAATTTGGAGAAATTCAGAAAGCCGATTTTTTAAAATAGTATAATCAGTAACCAGTAAAGTTGCAGAATATAAGATATAACCATAAAATTAAAAACATGTCTTTATGTTTGTTTTTTTTTAATTTATTATTTGACGCTGTTTTGCTTGTCTGTGATTCCTTTTGGTGGGAAGGAAAAAGAAAAGAAATCCATTCAAATGGGAATTTTTTTTTACCTGAAAAATGTCAGAAATATCAGTACTAATACATTCATAGGAACATGATCAGTAAAATGAATTCAGCCTAGTGTTTAATAAGCCAAAAGACCCCATTTTCAGTGTTAAGGCTTCTCTATTTGACAAAAAATCCTGGGAAAATTGGAAAGCAGTATGGCAAAAATTAAGTTAAGAATAAAAAATCATAACATGAGTTCCAAATGACTTAATTATAAACAAGTGAAAGGAACAAAAAAAAACTTTTCCTTTGGGAAAAAGCTATGATATAATAGGATTCTATGGTCCCCTGATCTTTATGGGGGGGCCTGGGTCAGAAAACCCTAAATTTCCTGACAATTCCTTTCCAAACCCTTTTCACCCTGCCTGGAGAAACTCCTAAAATAATCCTCACCTGTGATTCACTTGGAGATCCTGGCCTCCAAAATAATCACCACCCATAATTGACCTGGAAATTACTCCCTCAATTCATCTGGAGATCACTCCTTAGCCCCGGGGCACAGAAAACTAAACTAAATAAAATTGAACTCTGTACCCCAAATCACTGCTACCTTCCTAATCAGGAGCTCACTGAGAACTGCATCAGTGTCAACAAACCCCCTTTTTTTTGGCCAAAACCCAACTTGGAGACTGGGACTGTGAATTCTTTTGCAAAATCTGCAAATGCTGTTAGGTTGTCTCACCCCTCAACAACTATAGGAGAAGAGTTCATGTCCAAACAAGAGATAAAGTGGAGCACCAAAGATGAAACTGCCAATTTTGATCACATAAAACTGAAAAGTTTTAGCACAAACAAAACCAATTTAGCTAAAATGAAAGTAAAGAGGTAACTAAAAGAAAAACAAAAACCTTTGTAGCAAATTTTTATGGAGGTCTCTCTTCTTTTCTTAAAATAATAATTTATGTTATTATTTATTATTATTATGTATTTATATAATATATTATTATTTATTTATATTTTATATATTTATATTTATATTATATATTTTTGTTTTTATTTATTTATTTATTTATTATTATATGTTATGTTATACATATAATATATAATATATTATATGTTATGTTATACATATAATATATAATATATTATTTGTTATATATTATATATTAATTATTTATATATATTATATATTTATGTATATATTATTTATATAATATATTATTATTATATGTATTTATTATTATAAATACATGCAAAGATAGCTCTCAACATTCACCTTTCCCAAAAAGTTGTATTCAAATTTTTCATCCTCTCTTCCCCACTTCTGCCTCCCCAAGATAATAGTCAATCTAGGGTTGAAGATGGGCAATTCTTCTAAACATTTTTCCATATTCATCATGCTACTCAAAAAAATCAGATCAAAAGGGGAAAAAAACACAAGAAAGAAAAAACAACAAGCAAGCAAATAAACGACACCCCCCAAAAAAGTGAAAATATTCTGTTTTAATCCCACATTCAGTCTCCATAGTTCTCTCTCTGAATATAGTTGGTACTTTCTATCACAAGTTTATTGGAATTGCCTTGAATCAGGTCTCATTTCTGATATAAATATAAGAAATTGGTATAAATTTATAAGAACAAGCTTTAAAAGGATATGAATATGCTATTTCCAAAGGAAGAAATCCATACTCCATAAAAATGGTCATATTAAAAATGTTCCATATATTAATAATTAGAGAAATTCAACTCCAACCTCAAATCCATCAGCATTCATAAAGATGATAGAATCCATCCATTCATAAAAATGATAGAAAGGGAAAATGACAAATGAGCTGTGGCAAAATATGATGGTGTTGTAAATTGGTTTAGTCTTTAAGCAAGCAATATGGAACTTTACACAAAAAGTCACTTCAGTGATACCATTACTGGTTCTATACTCTGGAGATTAAATAAATCATTTTGTCATATATAACAAAGAACTAGAAACTAAAGAGGTACCCATCAACTGAACAAGGGTTGAATAAATTATGGCATATGAATCCATTACTATTGTGCTGACAAAAGGACAGTTTAGATTAAGCCTAAAAAGACATATATGAATTGATCCAGGATTATAATATGCAGAAATGGGAGAATAAATGGTATCATAACAATGACATTGCAAAGAAAACTTTGAAAGACTTAAGAATTATGACCAATGTAATTACCAGGGATGATTCCAGAGACTAGATGATGAAATATGCTAACCACTTTTTGATAGAGTTGATGTCATTTATTCTGATAATTCAGAATTAGCAATGTATCTTCAGGCTGTTGAGTAGATTTATTTTGTCTAGCTTTGCAAAACTGTTGTTTTATTTTCATTTGGATAGGGGGAGATTCAATTTTCAAATAAGGCAGGTACATTGAAGGAAATAGATCTATACAAAAAAAAGAAAAGGATTATTGAGTTGTTTTTTTTTTTTCAGAACTGTATAGAAAAGAACAGACAGAGGGTCAAAAGGAATCACAGACAAGCAAAACAGCATCAAACAATAAATTAAAATTTTATACACCTAAAAATGAAAGTGCAATTAACTTTATTATACACTTAAAAATGATAGTACATGCTTTAAAATAGAAATGTTATCTTTCTTTGATTTTTGTTATATTAAGTATTTTTTTTAAATCAAGTTGGAAAAAAAACAGCCAACAAAAGTAGCTTGCTTATCAATTTTGACTCATTACAATCTCTTGGACAAACTAGATCATATTTTCCTAAAAGCTAAATCATATACCATATCCTTTTTTTGGCAGTGCTCATCTTACTTGGTGGAATCGAGGTAAAAACTAAGCATAAATACTACCCCTTCCTCAGAATAGTGTCTGTTTAGGTGATGCTTTTGTAAATTTTAATCATAGTCCTACATTCATTGAGTTAAAAATAATCTCTACTTCCTCTTATTTACTATAGCATTCCTTATCATTATCTCCCTTTTATCACACTTGCACACATGCTGTATCACCTTTTATTAAACCATGTTACTCAAGGTCAAATACCATGTTCTTTTAAAAAATCTGTATAAAGGGTGTGCCCAAGATGAATCTGGTAAACCCTTCCTAAATCCCTCTAGTGGAAGAGCTCTGGACATGAGGTCTGTAAACTCCCAAAGCATCTTTGGATAGATTTCTGGAGATTGTATGAAGAAAAAATTGGCATCTTTATTTTTTACACCTTTATTTTTAATAGCATCTAAATGAAATATAGCACTCTCTTCAAATAAAAATGTAGGAAACAATTTTTAGAGATACAGAGGTCTCACCAGATTGCCATACCATCAAGAACTATTTTAATGTCTTTATAATAGCTGTGAAATTGCCTTGACAAGTATCTCTTTTTGATAAGGTGTGACCTTATCTTTCCATGGGTATTCAATGGCCCATTAACATCAAGTTGAAATTCACTGATGAAAAAGTTTATAAATGATGAGTGCTGATATCAGTGAATTTACCACCTTTGTGATAATGTCAAGATTGAAGTAGGGCTGCAATGTTAGAGAGACACAAAGACCAAGAACTAAAAACAGAAATAGAGACAAAAAAATCTACATGGAATCTAGGATTTGAGTTCCTGGTAAAATTAATTAAATATTCCTCAATTCAGTCAAGGAGATCTGAAGACCCTGGCTGGAGTCAAAGGTTGAGGAACAGTCAGGAAAAATCATGGTGTAAAGTAGAAAACCCAGACCTTGTCCTTTATTGATCCCATTACTTTCATAGAGTGTATTGATCTCAAATTAAAATGGGATCTTCCAATGAAGAAAATCGTGGAAATCACTCAATAGTGCTAAATTCTTTTCCCATGATCCTAAAAATAGACTTACCACAGGGTTGTGGGTCACTTAACTGGGAACCCTAAATGTTCTTATTTGTGGGGGAAGATGTGTACATTTAAGAAGGGTAGGAGGATCTAAGGTCCAATAATTGTTCTCAATATCTCTTGAATATACTCCCTTCTCTCCTCTGCTATTGTTATTTCCTGGGGACGTCTATATCTTATGTCTACTCTATTGCAATAGTTTTTGTCATTCTAATCCATACACCATTCAGCTGCTAAAGTAATTTCCCTAAAGTACAATCCTAACAATTACACACACACACACACACACACACACACACACACACACACACACACACACACACTTCAATTCAGTTACATTGTACTCTTTGTGTTTCCTTAAAGAAAACACCCCATTTCTCGGTTATAAGCAGTTTTTTCCATCTCTCCCTCCTCTAAATTCCTGGTTTCCCTCTCTTCCTTAAAGTTCCAGCTAAAATCCTATTTTATACGGATATCCTTTCTCATTATCTCTATTCTAGGGACTTCACTCTGTGGATTAGTTCCTATTTGTCCTGTTCATAATTTATTTGTACATAGTTGTTTGTATGTTATCTTCCCTGTTAGACTGTTAACTCAGAAGGGGCAGGAGTTATCTTCTGCCTTTCTCTGAATTTTGAACACTTAGCACAGTGCCTAAAACTTAACAAATGCTTATTGACTGACTGATTGGATGATAGTATTCATTAGTGGGGTGGTTTGCTTAACTCTCCAGAAATCTTGAGCATTTTCTCCTTGCTGGCAAAACTGGGGTTAGTAACATGTTTGGAAAATTGTACAGATCCTTAGAGAAATGAAGCTTACTAGAGAGGAAGGGAAAATTATCTAGACTGCAGACTAGAGTATAAATTCTTTGTGGTTTGCAAAGATAAATGAAGCCCATCCTGTGTTTAATACAGAGTTAACCTCAGTACTTAACAGGGGTCTGAGAACCCCTTTCCTTTTGTTGTTAAGATCTAGCCATGAATCCAGTTTTGATGTTCCCAGAGGAAATACTGGGAAGATCATAAGACAAAAAATATGATTAGTGAAAATTCACCAAAATTGAACCTTGTCTGCCTAAATTCAGGGCTTTACTCATAGGCTATGAGTAATATTTGTGTTCCTAGTTCCTAGAACAATACTTTGTACACCGTAGATACTCAATAAATATTTGTCATAAATTGGAATTTTAAAAGATAATTGTTGGTTGTTTGAATAATAGGTCCACTAAATGACAGAATTTCTCAAGGTGAAAAAATAATTTAAACAAAATGATAAGATGAATAAAAGCATGTGAGAGTGAGTGTCTGGGAAAGAAGGTTCTAGTCCCAGTTCTGTTCTATTTAGTCTCCACTAATATAGTAACTAGTTATATAATCTTGAAAAAGTCACTTCCCTTCTCTGAGCCTCAATTTTCTCAGCTTTCTCAAGGATTGGATTAGATGGTTACCAGTTTTCTTAGCATCATTAATTTGGATCTTGGAGGGATAATAATCAATGACAGAAAGCAAGACAGGGCAAGTCAGTTCCTATTTTCCTTCAATTTTCTTTCCAGAGGAAAATGGATTTTTGGACTGGAAGACAGAACAAATATGACTAATAGGAAGTTTGGTTCACAGGATAAGTAGGGAGATAAGAGGTCACCTAGCAGTCAGTCCTCAATGAATTCAAGTCTCAAGGAACAGATAAGTGATATTCTGGGTTTTAAAAGAACTTGGCAATTATTATTGCTAAATTACCATGAGAGAAATTATGCAGTACTGAACAAGTGTCCTGATTTTCAAAAAAGAAAATAAATTCTGCAAAAAAAAAAGTGGGTTTGAGTTTGATTCCTGAAAATATTCTCTATTATTAAAGAGATAGCAAACATCTTTAAAAAGAAAATGTAACCAAAGAATGGGTCATTCCCTTTTAAACAAGTTTATAAGTATAATAAATAAAGACAATTTTACTAATGCATTTGACAAGTCAATCATGCTATTCATGTAAGAAAGAAAAAATCACCATTAGGTGAGTTTAAATTGGTTGTGTAACCAGACCCAAGAGTAGCCATATTATCCATATATCTTTTTATTTATCCATTTTTACCATTTGAGTAGCTACCTAACATAGGTATAAATGAAACTATTAGACATATATGTTTCTTTTAGATGTAGCATGAAGATTTGAAAAATAAAATCAAAGTTTGCCTAATTGAGGGAGTTCCCCCACAAGGAATTCCCCTGCTGATGAAGAATCATTAAGGGTTCAATCTGGGTTTGTGGCTGTGTTTTTTGACATTTTTATCAATGACATATAAAATGGATAGATAACATGATAATCAAATTTGTTACTGAGTTTAATCTAAGACTATGAAATTTAATAAGAACAAATGTAATTTTATTCTTGTTAAAGCTTCAGAATTCAAAATGAAGATGATATTGCAAAATACAAAATGGAGAATAGCAATTTTCCTGGAAAAACATATGACAGCTTTCATGGTCCACAAATCATACTCAGGTCTATATAATAGTTTAAAAAAATAGTTCAACTAAGAGTTGTTTTAGGTTCCTGCAGAATTTTGAAGAATAGATTTATGATAATCCCAATTTCATCTTTCTTGGTTAGAACATGTCTTATTATATTATATTATATTATATTATATTATGTTATGTTATGTTATGTTATGTTATGTTATGTTATGTTATGTTATGTTATGTTATGTTAT
>JAJPUD010000145.1:537986-553725 GCA_023553655.1 Myrmecobius fasciatus
TTATTTTATTTTATATTACATTATATTATATTACATCATATTACATTATATTACATTATATTACATTATATCACATTATATCACATTATATTATATTATATTAATTTCTGAGCACTGCATTTTTAGAAGAATATTAATAAACTATAGAGTATCCAAGAAAGGCTGCAAGATCATTCTTAAGTGAAGATCAGATGAAGGCAATGGGAACATTTATCTGACAAGAAATGGCTGATTTTAAGAACTTTGAAAAGTTTATATTAGACCTATGCTGGTTTACGCAAGAGGGCAGAACTAAGAGCAATGTGTTCAAGGTGTGAAAAGGCAAATTTGGATTGCACATAAGAAAACAATATTTTAACAATCTAAGCAATCCAAAACCAGAATGGAATGCATGAAGAGATAATACATTCTCTGGATCAGAGGTCTTCAAGTAAAAGCTGTCTCGGGATGTTTTTCAGATATGGCATTGGAGTTCTGTTATGATTCTTAGATACTGCGGTCCATAAACAGAAGAAAAAAATGGCAGATGTTCCACTAAAATATGCTCTACGTAGTAGAGCTCTATGAATACCTTCAAAACCATCAGGAGAAAATGAATTTGGCCCATTGACTAGGACCTTCTGTGGTGAAAAACTATCTTTTGGGAGTACATAGTTCAAAACACAAAAGATAGGCAGGCACAGTTGTGAACTGCATAGCTTGAGGAAACAGCCAAATTGATAACATCATAGATCATTTGAACCTTTGAATATCTGAGTGGTCCAGAGAGTTGTGATTAACTAACTTCACACATTATTAAAAAACTTGAACGATTAACTCTGTATCCAAATCTATGTGCTTTCCACTATGTCATGCTGCTTTCCAAATTCTCTGATTTGAATTTTTTCTATGATAGCAAACAAAATTCTATGATTCTAGCACAGGTAAATTTACATATTAAATAAGGAACAGTACAAAACCTTCCATTTGAAGAACAACTTTGATCTGAGTCTCACAGAATATTAAATGCTGCCCTGAAAAAAAGATATTATTACATCTTTCTAGCATAAACTCAGAAAGAAGCAGGATTTAATATATTTTCTTTTGAATTTTTTTTTTACTTTTTAAAATTACTTATGTGACAATCTATGTTTATTATTTGAATGATTACTTAATTAGCTTATGCACAAGAAAGTAATGCAGGAATTTTTGAAGTGTCCTGCCAAACTATGGAGCAGTATATCTCTTCTCTAAGGATTGTTTCTTGACTTTCCTTCTAAGAATGCTCAAATTTCCACAATCCATGAGTATAATTATTATCTTAGTAATGTGACAAGAAAATATTTAATATTACCCATATATCTCTTTATTTATGCATTTTTACCATTAGAGTAGCTACATAAGGTAGGTCTAAATAAAAGTAGTAGATAAAGATGTTTCTTATAGATGTAGCATGTAAGTTTAAAAAGTAAAATCAAGATTTTCCTAGTTGAAGGAGTTCCCACACAGGGAATTCCCCATGCTGATGAAATTACAGATCCTTTACACACTTACATAATCATATACTTGGTAAAGATATTGTTGTTATTTGGTAGTTTTGGTGATGTCTGATTCTTAATGACCCCGTTTGGGGTTTTATTGGCAAAGATGCTGGAATTGTTTGCCATTTCTTTCTCCAGCTGATTTTATAGATGAGGAAACTGAGGCAAAGAGGGTTAAGTTACTTTCCCAAGGTCACATAGGTATCTGTGTGACTTATCATTTAGATCTACAAGTGTGTGAGGTCAGATTTGAACTCAGGAATATGAGTCTTCCTGACTCTGTCCTGCACTGTATCCACCACACCTAGTTATCCCCCTCCTATTGATAGATAGATAGATAGATGCTAGATACATGTCAAGATAAATAAATAATCACATACATGCATGTATGTGTTTATACATGAGTATATATGTGTTTGTAAAACAAAAAAAATAGCCATAAATTGCTGAAATTCATTACATCAGAATCAACATGTAACATAAATATAGACAATAATATTTTTCAGAGAAGCTGTTGATTCACTTTATTGAATCAAATGTAGTTTGAATTTTTGTTGAGTGAAAAATCTAATAAACAAAGATTTTCTAGTATTTATTGAAGTTATATTTCTCTCCCCATTTGTTATGAATTAAAGGACTGAGCTGCAAGGAATTTTCACAATTTATATAGTGTGTATAGCATTTGAATGTATCCATCATAAAGGATGAAATAGAGGGAGGGTGATAACTTTGTTCAGTGAGTATCACAAATTTGTTAAGAATATAATTTCTATGCAAATAGTAGAGAGAAAATTCTTCATACTTTCATCTTTTTGCTGTTTTCCCTCTAATATCTTATTAATATTATTATATCTTCATTATCTTTCATTATCCACCACTGCCTTGGTTTTCAAGATGCATTTTATATGAACTTCCTATGAGGTAAACAGTAAATATTAGCTTTTTAAATAAATTCTATAAATGAGGAAACTGAGACTATTAAGTACCAGAGACAGGATGCAAATACAACTCAGAGGTATTAAAATGATTTGATATGCTGGATCCATGTAATTATAGTAGCAATGAACTAAACTAGATAAATTTGTACAGCTAGCCTAGCCATTACAACTAGGCCAGTATAATCAGATCACTAAAATCCTATTAGAAGACAGCAGAGAATGTGAAAGCATACTAATATATAAAAGGAATTAATTGAACTTGTGCCAAATTAGGGCTCTTGATATTTTTTTGTCTCTGAATTCAAGTCAAAACTACAAGTTTTTATTAAGGCTCTACTATATTTCAGTAAGTGTGCTTAGTACAGAGATAAAAAGAAAAGCAAAAATAGTTCTTGTTCTCAAAATATTTAAAATTTAATGGGAGAGACAACACACAAAAACTATGAAAATATAAGAGATAGAAAGGAAAAATGAAGGAAATCTCAAGGGGAAGTACTACCATTGAAGTGGATTGGGAAAGGCTGCTTATAGAAGGTAGGATTCAAGCAGAGATATGAAAGAAGCCAAGAGGCAAAAATGAGGAGGGTTTGGAATAAACAAGAGAGATAACCAGTAAAAAGGCACAGAGCTAGAAGATGGAATGGTGTGTGTTCAAGAAATGCAAGGAGGCCAGTGTAGCTAGACTATAGAGTACATTGAAGGAAAGGTAGCCTGGGAAGGTAGGGAGGGAGTAATTCTGAAAAACTCTGAAACCTAAAATTAGCATTCTATGTCCTGGAGATAAAGGGAGTCCAGGGAATTTACTTAATAGAGGTATTATATGGTCAGACTTGCAGTTTAGGAAGTTCACTTTGGCAGCTGGGTGGGGGATGAACTGGGGGAGAGATTTGCTGCAGGGAAATAACTAGAACATTTTTGCAATAATTCAGATATGAAAGGATGAAGTCCTCCACCCTGCCCCTCCTACCTTTCCAGGACTCTTAAACCCCAACATAGCCCACAGTCCAGTGACTGATCTCTTTGCTATTCCATCTCCTGACTCCAAGCATTTTCATGGGCTAATTCTCATGCTTGGAATACTCTTGCCTTCTCATATTTGTCACCTTTTTATCATTTTACTTCAATGATTTCCAACATCCATTCAATCCAATCCATCCATTCAATCCATCCAAATTCAATCCAATTAGGTGGTTCTAATCATCAATGAACCAACTGTTTCTATTACTGCTTATGATTTAGACAAAAAATTGGTTCTGAGAGAATTGTGTGGATCATCAGTGAGAATGAGAGCTGTCTACTGAATATGCTCTACTTGTGAATGTCCAAAGCATTCCCTCTCTTCCATTACTCAGACCAACATTGAGACTGATTCCCCCTATGGAGGTATCCCTTTGTAGTCTCTAAGAGCTGAATATTGATCTCCTCTGTGGCACACTGGACCGTATGGAAAAGACTCTCAGGGGATAAACATAAATTCATGCTATTGTCTAAGTGATTGGTTCTCTTTGTTTCTCAAAGTTCTAAAAATTTCTTCAGAACTGCTTCAGTGGCAAGGAGTTCAATAACAGTATCAATCCTGATAAGGTTGTTACTTAAGATATACCTGTCTGGGCTTCTATCTAGTTTGGAGATAAATCTGAAAATATTCAGGGTTTTTTGTTGTTGTCTATTACTCCACTTTCCCATAAAATTAAAATTACTGGTGTATTATGATAGTTCTGATCAAATGCAATATCACCATCCTTACCCAAGCAGGGATCATTACTACCTACTCACACAATTAATCTGGTTTGTTCATTCAGATTTTTGAAAGTGAGAGAGCAGTGACAAAGAAAAACAACCCACTTAATAACACTGGGGGCAATAATACTTGACATCTGATGCAAATGGCATCAAAATATATGCCTGTTGTAGATAAGGACACAAATAAGAAAAATAAGATTATCATCTCCAATGGAGATGGTGTGAATAAAGCAGACTTTTGAGGGGATGGGCCAGGAAGCTGTGAAATGCAAAGAAGAAGCAAAGAGGCCAGATGTCTTCTAAGAAGGCACTTGAATTTTGTGCTTTTAATATGCAAGTTTTAGTGGAGGATGAGAAATTCCCAAGACAAAACAGTTGATGGCAAATAGAATTTCCTTGACAGATGTAACAAATTACTCTACTGACTAGATAAGAATTAAACTACTAAGAAGGAAAGATCAGCAGAAACAACTGGAGAAAGCTTACAACCTCATCATTACTAAACTGGATTAGAATAAAGGGGGCAAATATATGTGTTCCTTCTTAGGGAGTGGAGTAGCCTCATCCTGAGATGTTTCTTCTGGATAAACCATTGAAGAGGTTGACTAAATACACCAGAAAAGAGAGCATTCCACACAGCTTTTTAAAAATTGAAAGACTCAGATTTGTAGTCAAAGCAGTGACAGTTTCAATACTGTAAACAAGTGGAAATGCAATTCTTGTCTAGAAAAATAAAATCTTTTAAAAATTTACACCAAAAAAAGAAAGTACCTCTAATTAGAAATTAAAAGGCAATTTTAATTCCTTTAAACTAACATTACTTTAAACAAATCTATTTCTCTGCGTCTAAATTTCCTCACTTACCAAATGAAGGGGTTGGATTGGATGATCCTTAGAGTCTATTTTAGCCTAGACAATCTATGATTCTGTAAAACAAACAAACAAAAAGTCATATTCTACTTCAATTTCCAAGTGGACACATAACCTTAATATGTTTTTAAAATATGCAAAACACAGAAAAAGCCTTTTTAGTTCCTGGTTTCAAGATAACCAAGGAAAAAAAGGAATAAATGATAGCACAAAGAAGAGCAAATATTTGTACATGTTATATTCATAACAAACTAATGTGAAACTAAATCTGGGTACAAAAAGATCAAATAACATTCTGTGCTTCAGAACAATGATTTCTATATTCAGATTCCCTCTAATAACTACATAAAATTATTTGCCAATCAAAACTACTGAATTCTCAAAAATAAAATAAATAATAAGAATTTGTAAAAGTACTAAGTAGAATTTAGCGTAATACAGAACAATCTTGAGTTTTTTACAAGAGACATTAAGTATTTAAAGAATCTGATTATAAACAGGTTTAAACTGACCTCCATGGTTAAATCCTAGGACCAGGAACATTTCTTATTTAATTTCTGTCAGGCATCTTCTATTTTTCCTACTAGGAGAAAAAAAATATATAAATGGCTCCTTAAGAACAGGAACAGACTATCTTTGTATAATAATAAGGATGATGATGATGAGGAAGAAGAAGAAGAAAATGATGACATGGGAGTTTACTTTATGAATTCTCAATTCATTTAACATGGAGGCACCCTGATTCTGGAAGAAGACATTCTGAGTTCTCCTATTCCTTTGAATCCTCCTCTTCCAAAGAGTAACCTCCTTTGATTGGTTGAGTAGATGGAACACTCTCAGACTGGGATAATCTTGACCGCTGTACTGTATGTTCTTTCCCTGATGCATAAAGAGGACAAAAATCACACAGATGGAGGTAGCAATGGATAGAGCAACAGCCCTGAAGAAAGGAGCACCTGAATTCAAATTTGGTCTCACTCAGACACTTAACACTTCCTAACTGTATGACCCTGGGCAAGTCACTTAATCCCAACTGCCTCAGTCAAAAAAAAAAAAAAAATCACACAAATGATCTACAATGCAAGCACCAAGAAATTACCTCAGAGGAGGGAATATCTTCCTTCTTTCTTTCCTTTTAGACTCTGTGGCTTGGGGGTATTTCTGTTTCTGTTTTCTTTCCTTTCTCCTTCTCTATTTTAGTCCCAATCAGAAATCTCTAATGGATGAGGAGTTTGAGCTAAAATGACCTTGGCACCAGAATTCTAGGCAGAACATCGCAGCTAACTTTCCTAATAAGAAAGCCCCAAGAAGCCAGGGTAACAAACTCATTTTCAAGGTGACTTTGAACTTGGAATCGGAACTATGTTTTATATATAAACTGAGCTAAACTATTAAACCCAATTTTCTATGTAATCCCTATCCCAAAGCCCATTGGTATAAGGCTTTTTCCTTATTGAAGAAGATGAATGCCCCAGCCTGAATAAGGAGCAAGATAGAATTGGTAAGAGAGCAGGAGAGTTCTAGACTTCAGGAGTCTCTTCAGAGACTTCAAGTTTTCAGCCTTCTTCAACACTTTTCAAGTGGTTAATTGCTTATGACTTCCTGCTTCAAGGGAGAAAATGAAAGAGGTGAACTCCACTGCAGGTTTCTAAAAGAAAAGACTCCTTGAAAACATCAAAGTAATGAACAATCTTCATCATCTCCATATATTCAGTTTGTTACACTAGTCTTCAGGAGTCATTCACTCTTTTTTATGTATTTAATATTTTATTTTCCCCAGTTACATGTAAAACATTTTTTTCCTGAGGCAATTGGTGTTAAGTGATTTGCCCAGGATCACAAAGTAAAATAATTTTTTACATTTGTTTTTAAAACTTTGAATTCTAGATTTTCTCTATTCCTTTTTACCTCTTTAAGAAGCCACATGTGAACTTATATAAAACATTTCTATCAAAACTTTGTTGGGAAAGAAAATATAGATCTCCCCTCCCATCTACCTCCCTAAAAAACTCAAAGAAAAAAACTCCCCCCCACCCAAAAAAAGTATGCTTCAATCTGTATTCAGATACAACCAGTTATTTCTCTGGATATGGGTAGCATATTTCATTATAAGTCCTTTCAGAATTTTTTGGATTATTTTATTGCTGAAAATAGCAAAGTCATGCATAGCTGATCATCCCACAACCTTGCTATTACTTTGTACACAACATTCTACTAAATTTGTTGGCCAATTTTGCCAATCACTATAAACTACTCAATATATCAATATTTGTTAACAGAACTGCTAGTTTGTTCCTTGTGTTCAAAAAAGAATCTATAACTATATATATGGTTATAAATTAATTTATATGACCAAAATCTTTTTCTTCTTTCAAAATTCTGTCAAAGTATAAGTGAAGTTTGGTGTGTTGCTAGGAAATAGTGATGTTTCCAATGAATTGATTTCTTAGAAACTGCATGGAGACTAAATGTTAATTTTTACAATGGAATAAAAACACTGAATAGTTTAAAATTCAGACAATAATTTATTTAGTAATGTGTGTTGCTAAAACAAAATGAAAGCCAAGGCTCTTGATCCATCAAGGATGCTGACTATTGGTTTCTACACAGTTAATATGCAATGAAAAGAATAAAATAAAATACAGACTGTAAGGATCTAGCTATTTGGTTTCTTATTGATGGAGAGGAACAGGAGACACTGAGATGAGAGGAAGAGAAGTAATATTGTGACATTACTTCACTTAGGTGCCTATTGGAATAGGGAGTATTTTTGTGACTTCTCCAAAATCAGATGATTTACAAGTAGTTGAAATTTAACTTTACAAAATGGTGGGTAAGGGCATTTTATAGTCATGAATGCTATTTTAATGTAACGTAATCAGAGAATCTCTAGAAATTGGGAAAGTTTTCCAATGATTTGGCAGCCCCAGATTTCTACCTAGAAGGTGTTACTCTTTGTTCTAATTATTTTAGTCATTTCAAAGGTTGATGTGACTGGGCAATAGATTACTACTGTAGTTCTCTCTAAAGGAAAATAAAAGTCACTTCTACTGATATGAATCAGCAGTTTATCTCAAAACAATAATATGAAGTGATCCAGATCAGATAAAATTTCTAGGCAAAGTGAAGGAAACACAGAAGCTGTTTTGATAACAATTGAGATAATGTATTGCACATGAATTGTTGAGAGATTATCCTTTTTTTTTGACACTGATATGCCTAAAAAATGGTCTCATACTAATTAGCCAGATTTTTTTGAGTTTAAGTCTTTTTCTTTGTTCAAACTTCTACTGAAGTGTAACAGGAAATTGGAACATACCCAGATCACTTTAGATGGAGGGACCAGCTTCTGAAAGAAAATATTCTAAGTAGATGGGAATGTCTGGCTATGTCGTCAGAAAAAATTCCATTTTTTTTTGAAGTTCAGAGGACCTCTTTATTCATAACATAGATATAATGAATTGACTAAAGGATGGAAGGATTATCCTTTTTACAGATCCTGAGTCCCTAAGAAACAGAATTGACATTTGTTTTAGAATATTTATTATTTTTGATCAGAATTCCCTCCAGACCTGTACTCAAGCCATGGAGTAAGGATTCCAGGCCAGATGTTTTAGCCAGTCCCAGCAGGGAAACCCTGAGAAGCCAGAGTCTCTGGGACTCAGGCCCAAACAGGGTTTTTGCACTTGGAACTCGGTGGGACTACATAATACAGGAACTAAATAAATCTTGCTCTCCTCCTCAGGACTGACATGGTGCAATGGAGGATTATGAGCTATAGGTACTGGAGCAACAATGTGTGCATGTTTGTTCTTGTTCTACCTTTGAAGTAAATATTCCTTTGTAAAAGTACATCTTTTTAAAGAGACTAAATGAAACTGGTTTCCAAAGATCCCCTAAAATTGAGAGAATGTGAGTGGTGGGGTTTGAGATCTGACACCTTCCAGTTCCCTTCAGGGCACACTGTCCTGAGGGAGGGGTAAAATGTAATATAGTTGGCCTTCAAGCAGTAGGATTGGGGTAATCACAGTTAAAGAATTACTTTTTATTAGGATATGAGAGAAAGAAGATGCAATCCGATTAAAGCTACATACTGATTTCAATTCAAAATGCGTAAAGGTTAGTTAATGTTCTTTCTTCTCCTTCCTTTCTGGAATCTAGTGGATTGTAGAACCAGTTTAACAACAAAACATTTAGTGAAACACAGCCAGGAACCTTGTTTCAGGTTTACTTTTGGTTCAAATGACTTTCACAAAGATGAGATTAAAACATTCCAGTAAAACAACATAATGCTGTGATTAAAGTAGACTATATAATTTCCAAAATGAAAATAAATGGCCTGAGAATAAAGCTTGATAATTAAGTAAAATGTCTTAATTTTATGAAATATAATACAGCAAACTATGCAAATGAAACAGATCTTATTATGGGGTTCACATATAGCAAAGCAAGATTGAACAGAGCAGCTCATTTAGATATAGATTGCAGTTTTTTAATGGCAAAACCTAGTTTAGGCTAGCCAAGACAGTGCCAAAAATATGTATTGTTTGAACTAGTTTTGTTGGTTCAAACGAATTTCCCATTGAAACATTTTATTACATTGTAATGAATATAGAAATGGGCTATTATTTTCTGTCATCTCTAGCATAATGCCTTTGACATAATAAGTATTCATATTATATATGAAGACCCAGGTTTAAGTTCTGTGACCATGAGCAAAACACTTAATCTTTCAATGCACCAGGGAATTCTCTAAGACTAAGCATGTCAAATGAATTGCCAATTTGCAGTATGATGAAGTGGAAAGTGTTCTCGATCTTGAATCTGAGAACCTTTTTCTTAAATCCTCTGATACTTACCACCATACAACCTTGGGAAAATCACTTAACTTGTCATTTACCTCCTCTACAAAATGGGAAGGTTGGGTTAAAAGAAATTCCCTTCTTATAATTTGTATTAATGTAAAGAGTTTCCAATAGGAGTTTCCCACATCAAAGAAATGATGTAAGAAAAAAAAAGTTTTCCCAAAAAGTTTCAATTTAGCAAAACTACAATCAATCAAAAAGCACCTGTTCAATACTTGGTATATTCCCAGACCCTGGACTCTTGTGCTAAAGACACAAAGGCAAAAGCAAAAATAGTCTTTGGCCACAAATTGCTTACTTTATAATGGAGCAGAATGTGGAACAAAAATCCTGGTCTATGGGACTTAAAGTAGGAATCTTTCAAAACTGATGTGGATTTTGAACATTGAATGTTGTAGATTGTGGGAAGATGGTGGTATGCTTAGAATTTGGAGGATCCCCGATATTCCACAAATCTTTCCCTGGGGCTTAGAGATGTTCCATTTCTAGAGAAAGAATTGTTTCTAAGTTCCCCCACCCAACACTACAGATAGCCCTCCAGAACACTACAAAGATCCTAGAATAGGCAAATCAGGCAGATGGTGGGTGAAGTGTGGAGGACAGAGCATCAGCTACTCTTAAAGCTTTCTGGGCAGATATAGGTCCTCCTTCCTTAATATGGCACCTGGCAGTGTCCAAGCCCAGTCCCTTCTGAGCCTTCCCAAAAACCTATGATTATAAGAACTTAGAGGGGAAAGGGGTTTCTGGATATCTTCCCAAGAAGAAACTGAGCCTAACATAATAAAAGCAGAGCCCAAAGAGTAGCCTGAGATGTTGCAGGCAGAGTCCTGGGTGGAAACAGGGATCTAAGTCCAGATACAGGACGGTAGAGAATGGGGAAGGCCATAAGCAAATTTTAGTTGAAACAATCTCTGAACTGTGGCCGTAGAAGTAGTCTTTGGACCCATCAGTTGGAAGTGAAAAAACACTAGGTAGAGCCTACAACAGGAAGAGTTTCAAGAGTATTGAGACAAAAGGAAAAAGGAAAAAAAGAGAGCCCCCAGGCAGAGCCCAGTAACAGAAAAGTCCTAGAGTCCCTTCAAAGAGGTACTTGGGCTGATTCACTACACTCAAAACAAGTCAAGCCCTGTCTGCACCATTCAATTATGCAGTTTGACCCAAGTGCAGGCTTTTAATCTTATGAGCAAATCAAGGAAACCTATAAAAACCCTAAAGAAATATTTTGGTTTGAGAAATGCTCAAGGAATACACCCCCAAAAGTAAACCTACTCCAGGTAAAGAAATGTCCTTGCCACAGGAAATACAGGAAAATCTGGAAGAAATGAAACAAGACATATGGAATTGAACATCTAGAGAAGAAAGATTGGCAATAAAAATTGAGATCTTAGGAAAAAATAATGGAAAATTTCACTCAAGAATTGAATGCCATGAAAACAGATATTTGAAACTCACTGTCATATGAACCCAACTTCTAGATAAGACAGAAAAAATCTCCAATATTACACACATACACACACACAAAGTTATTAGAGTTATTAGTAACTTTCTCAGATGAAAAGAAATTAATTTATACAAGTTAATAAGATTATTTTGAGGAATTAAAAGATAATCTCCTTGCAGACACTTATTAGTGTGTGACCCTGGCCAAGACACAACTCTGTTTCCCTCAGTTTCCACATATATAAAATGAACTGGAGAAGAAAATGACAAACTAGTATCTTTGCCAAGAAAACCTAAATGACATCATAAAGAATTAACCATGATGGAAATTACTAAAAAACAAAAACAAAGAATAATTGAAAAACTCCTATTGTTAGTAACTCAGAAAAAAAGTTCAGCAATTTTCCAGTGAATTTGACTACATAGATGAGCAATCTATTTAATCCATTTATGGAGAAAAACTTATTTGTTACCTCAATAAAATTGCTTCACATAACTTTTATAGAACTTTGTGCAATATCAGAGTAGGGAGGAACTTTATTGGCTATCTAGTCCAATCTATACTTGAACAAGTATCTTCTCTAAGTATATCGAACAAATATTCACCCAACTTTTCTATGAAAATATTTCATGAAAGAGAAATCAGTACTTTTACTGGCAAGCCATTCCAATTTTGTAAGATTTTATTGTTAGAGAGGTGGCTTTTTTTTTCTTAAGTAGCCAGACTTTTTGTGTGCTCAGCTAAACCAAGGGACCTAATCATGGAGAAAGTTCCCCTACTGTGTGGGTGGTATTTGCCTTTCTTTTGGCTGCAAAGTTTGAACAAGCTTTGTCTTTAAAATGACCAGCCCAGCAAGATTATCTCTATTTGCAGATGATATGATTATTAATTTAAGTAGCAGTGTAATTTTATCATATTATATTGACACAGCTCAACCATGAACAATGAATATTTTTCAAATTTAAAAAAAATGATCAGCACAGGACACTTGCACTTTCCCACCACATCTAGAGAAGATGAAGGCCAAGGTCAGCCTCAGCACAGGCACCATGTACTAACCTGGGAGCAGGGGAAGAATTACCTTCCTTTCCTTATCATTTTATGTGATATGAGTCTAAGAAATGGACCTAAAGTTTTGGTATAGTCTGTTTCTTTTGGCCTTTCAATTCACCATATAAGTGATGGAATCACAACTGGACTTGACTCAAGCACCCCTGGAATCATTATTCCAGGCCAGATATGCATTTAATCAGCTCAGCAGAGAAGCTCTGAGAATATAGGTAGGATATCTGGACCTTGAGTCCAATGTGGCTTTGGGCCTGATATTTGAGAGTGTGATATATACAGGAATCCAGTTAAATGGTGAACCTGATCCTTTTCTCCTCCTCAGAGACTGAGGTGGAGTAAGGAAGGATTATGCTTCTTAGCTATTGGGAGGTGTTTGTATGTTTGTTCTTCTTTTGCTTTTGAATTAAATATTCATTTGTAAAAGCTACTCTGATTGTTAAATTGAACTGGAACACAAGGGTCTCCTAAAATTGGAGGAATATTATCATTGAGAACTGGATCCAGGGACTGAGGGCCTAAACATCCCCAAATTTCTTTAAGGCTATAAGAGAACTTTTTGACAATGCAAAATGTCATATACCTGGTTTCTAGGCAGTAGAGACCAGAGTAGCCACTATTACACTTATTTAAAGTCTAAATATACTTCTATGGCACTTCAATTCACTCTTCCTGGAAGAATCCTACTTCCATGTCTGAAGAAAACTATGACATTTGCCTTGAGTTTTATTTTTTACACAGTTTCTTCATTGATCCTTATTAATAAGAACTTTCAGCCCTTTCCCATGTAGTTTGCTCTTTCTTGGACAGTTTTTGAGCTTAATGTAGTCCTCAAAATGTGATTCACAGAAGCAAATACAGTACTCCAGGCTAACTAGAATACATTTAACTTAGACTTTACTTAACTGGAAAGACTTAAGTTTTGCCCCTAAATAAAACCTATATAACCAGTTCTACTTGTTAATATGTCAGAAAAGGGAAATGACAGATATTGGAAAGGATGTTGAAAAATTGAGGCACTAATACTTTGTGGGTGAATTTGTGAACTGGCCCAACCATTATAAAGAACAAGTTGGACCTTGCCCAAAAGACTATAAAACTGTTCATCCCTCTGACCAAGCAATATCATTACTAGCTTTGCATCCCAAAGAGATCAAAGAAAAAGAAAAAAGACCCATGTATACAAAAATGTTTATAGTAGTTATTTTTATGTCGGCAAAGAACTGAGAATTGAGGGAATGCCCATCAATTGAGAAATGGCTAAACAGTTATAATATATGATTGTAATAGAATACTGCTGTGCTATAAAAAATTATAGCAAACTGATTTCAGAAAAACCTGGGGAAATTTATATTAACTGATTCAAAATAAAGTGATCAGAACCAGGAGATCATTTTAGAAAATGATATTATATGATGATTAGCTGTGAATGACTTATTCTTGGCAATTGGCAATTAGCAAATGGCAAATGGTTATTCTTGGCAATGCGGTGATCTAAGACAATTCCCAAGGACTTCTGATGGTTAAAGACCTGGCAGAGTTTGAATGTAGATTTAACCATACGTTTAAAATGTTTCTTATTTTTCTTGGGGTTTTTTTGGGTGAGGAAAGGAATTGGTTTATGGTTTCTTTCACAACATGGCTAATATACAAATATGTTTTGCATAACTACATGTATAGTCTATATCAAATTGCTTACCTTCTCAGGGATAGAAGAAAATTTGAAACTCAAAATTAAAAACAAACCAACAAATGTTAAAAATTGTTTTTTACATATAATCAAAAGAAATTTTAAATTTCAAAACAAAAACCAAAAAATATGTGTAGGCACTATTATTGTTGTAGCTGATAAGCTAATGGTAATGAGTTACAACAGAATAATTATAATGCAATAATTGAGCAACAATGTATTTAAATAAATGTAATATAATATTATTGAACTATAAAAAATTTAAAAAAACTATGAAAAGGATAGTTTTAGATTAACCTGGGAAGACTTTATGAACTGATATAGAGTGAAAACAACTTGAAGATCAATGTATGTGATAACAGCAATACTGTAAATGTGAACTTCAGTAATGCAATGGTAAACAATGATTCTAAAGAACTTATGACAACACATGCTGTATACCTTCTGATAGAGTTGAAGGAATCAGGTTGCAAAATAAAGCATACACTTTCTCACAAAGCCATTTCAGGAATTTCTTTTGTATATTTGCATTTTCACATTACAAACATTTACAGATTACTACTGCTTAAAGTTCTCTAGGAGAAATCACAAATAAAGCTTTGAACATTACTAGTTGAATGTTATATGTTTAAAAATTAAAGCAAATCATGTATAATAAGATTTGTAGCTTCATATATGATCATCTTTTTCTATTCTATTGAATATATGGAAGTATTCATTTTATTTAGTGTTTGTTAATATCCTACTCCTCTACCTCAAACTCCTATATTCAAATGGATCATTACATTTTCAAGAAACCTTATCATAGCGACTAAATATTTCAACCAGTGTATAGTTTTGATCTTTAATAGTCCATATTTAAATTAAGAATCTGATTTCTTTAATTCTTTATTTGTTTTTCTTGTCAGCAATTCAGGACTCAAAGAAGGAAATATCCCAAGACAGATGTAGGTGACCTTGCTAGAACACATTTGAGGAAATTGCAAACCTGAGCATTCTCAGTTAGAAAAACATGTCTTACCTAAGCAAAAACCAGACACTTGGCTCTGACCCACTATGATACAGTGCTCCTTGACTTGTAGAAAAATATAGTAAAGAACTTGTTTTGTTGGTTAAACACATTCCACTGGCTACACAACTCTTTTTAATTTCTAATATGATACAATGTTCCACATTCCTCTAATAAAGGAAAATAGAACGTCCACTGCTTTGTGCTTTCTTTCATTTAAAGAACAATTTTAATGCTCTTTGGAAATTTCTATGATAGACATAAAATTGAATGTTGCTTCTCTTGATAGTCTGGTGGATTCCTTCAGTTGTAATCTTTTTCTAAAATTATCTCATAGAAAAAAAATGACTGATTTTACTTTGCTTAGCCTGAAAACATGAATTCATACAAGCTGGGTAAACTGTAATATAATTTTTGGTTATAAAATGGACTAAAATAATGGAATCTAGTATTCCAGTAATTCTATAATTAGAATTGGTTTAAAAGAGGAACCAGTTTCTTCATAATGTAATAATTACTCAGTATCTCAAATAAATCCTGGTAACAATTTTAATGGTCCTCTAAGTAAAACAGACGTCTGGTATAGAATTACAGTACT
>JAJPUD010000145.1:569004-607480 GCA_023553655.1 Myrmecobius fasciatus
ATTTTCTGTAATCTCTTTGCTAATATTTTATTTAAAATTTTTGCATCAATATTCATTAAGGAGATTGGTCTATAATTTTCTTTCTCTGTTTTTGTTTTACCTGGTTTAGGTATCAGTACCATGTCTGTATCATAAAAAGAGTTTGGTAGGAGTCCTTCATTTCCTATTTTTTCGAATAGTTTATATAATATTGGAGTTAACTGTTCTTTAAATGTTTGGTAGAATTCACATGTAAATCCATCTGTTCATATTCACTTTAACCAAAACTAATTATAATGCCTACTCTAACCCTGACAGAGATTTATTTTTAATTTAAATTTGTAACACCCATAAAATTGGTATTTTTTTCATGCTGTGATATGTAAGCAACCCTTCTTGGTATTCCCAAAACTTAGTGCCTTCCTTCTAAGATTATCTTCAATTTATTCTATATGTATTCTGTTGTGCATAGTTTTTTGCATATTGCCTTCCTTATTAGATTGTAAACTCCTTGAGAATAGGGACCAATTTCATACCTTTTTTGTACCCCCAGTGCTTAGCACACTCTCTGGCATATAGTAGGTCTGTAATAAACACAGAATGATTTGACTTATCCTGACATCATACAAAATTATCAGTTAAGTAACATTCATTTTTCTACCAGACGAGTCACTAAAATAATCTGTTGATTTTATTCACCATTACTTACAAGGATTGTCATGTCAGCAGCAGTGATATCTGTTTATCAGTGAGCATAAGGTGAATGAGACTTGGCATAGTGAATTGTATATGCCAACATTTCTGTAGTGAATGCAAAGCAGAGCCCATTACACAGAGCAGAGTCAAAGACATTAAAAAAACTGGTGGAAGAGCATAAACTCTGCTATAATTATGTAATCAATAGAAAAGGGCCTATCTAACATGCATAGATATTTTCAGATACCTTCAAATATACAAAATATTAATATCAAGGTACTTTTTGAAAAGCCTTAAAATACTTTTTTAAAAATTAATTTGAGTTTAACTCCAAGAAATAGAACTACATACTTAGAGGAATAGTAGTGGAGAATGGTATATTAAACTGCAAATCTCTGCTTAATTTACATTTTAAATACCTAAATAAATTCAATATGCAATATTCAAAAATATATTCAGAAGATCACAAGTTTAGAATAACAAGAAATTTTAAAGATCACCTATTTTAACCTCATTGTATTACAAAGGGACAAACTTGCAAGAAGGACAAATAACCTATGATGTATATCACATAAAAAGAAGGGAAAAGAGCCAAGATTCAAATGAAGATTCCCAGACTAGAACCCAGATTGATTTATCATTCCTTTTATGACTCATCTGCAAAAGTTCAAGCAATTATTTTTAACCCAGCTGTGACAATAGAATCATCTGCCAAAATAGAAGTCAGCCCAGTAATGAGAAGATGAAGAAAGGTTTCTTTACTGTTTTACTAGAGTGTGAATATGTACTCCTCTCATTCATTCACTGAATGGACTGAGTTATGTCATCATTTTTTCGCAGGCACCATCATTGACTTCTCTCATACTAGATAGTCTGAGAACATTTCTTGAGTCTCTTTTCTCTTTTTTTTTTCCATATTCCTTCACCACTGTTTCTTCAACTACACCACTTAATGTAGCATTATCATTATTTTGCCTGTTAATCATGTAACTGCTTAGGTCCAAAATCTTGTTAAGATGGGGTAACTAGTTGGTACAGTGTATAGTTTTCTTATCTATAAAGTTTCTTTAATCAATATTGATTTAGAACATTTTTTCATATAACTATAGATGACTTTAATTTCATCATCTGAAAATTCTCTGTTCATATCCTTTGACCATTTATGAGTTGAGGAATGAGTTCTATTCTTATAAATTTGACAAAGTTCTTTATATATTTTAGAAATAAGACCTTTATCAGAAATATTGACTGTAAAGATTTTTTCCCAGCTTTATTTTTTTTTCCCTTTTAATCTTGCTTCTGTTGGTTTTGTTCGGGCAAAAAAATTTTAATTTAACGTAATCAGAGTTGTCCATTTTTCTTTTCATAATGTTCTCTAGTTCTTCTTTGGTCATAAATTCCTTCCTTCTCCAAAGAGAAATTTCTTTATTATATCCTCCTTTATGCCCAAATCAGGTATTCACTTTGACCTTATTTTGATATGGAGTGTGAGGTGTAAGTCTATGCCATGTTTCTGACATTATTTTCCAATTTTCTCAGAAATTTTTGTCAAATAGTGAGTTCTTCCAGAAGCTGGGGTATGGGAGTTTATCAAATACTAGATTGCTATAAACTTTGATTATTGTGTCATGAGTATCTAATCTATTCCACTGATCCACCACTCTATTTCTTAGCCAGTGCCAAATGATTTTGATGACTGCTGCTTTATAATATAGTTTTAGGTTTGATACTGCTACTTTATATTTTCTTTCATTAATTCCCTTGATATTTTTGATATTTTGTTCTTCCAGATGAATTGTATTATTATTTTTCTAGTTCTATAGTATAATGTTTTGGTAGTTTGATTGGGATGGCACTGAACAAGTAGAACAATTTAGTCAGAATTGTCATTTTTATTATATTAGCTCAGCCCAACCAAGAACATTTGATATTTTTCCAATTATTTAGATCTGGCTTTATTTGTATGATAAGTGTTTTGTAATTGTGTTCATATAGTTTTGGTGTTTGTCTTGGCAGGTAGACCTTAAGTATTTTATTTTGTCTACAGTTATTTTAAATGGAATTTCTCTTTCTATCTCTTGCTGATGGACTTTGTCAGTAATATATAGAAATACTGATGATTTGTGTGTTTATTTTATATCCTGCAACCTAGCTAAAGCTGTGAATTGTTTCCAGTAGATTTTTTGATGATTTTCTAGTATTCTCTAAGTATATCATCATATTATCTGCAGAGAGTGATAGTTTAATTTCCTCATTGGCTATTCTAATTCCTTTAATTCTTTAATTCTTTTTCTTTTCTTATTGCTAAAGCCAACATTTCTAGTATAATGTTGAATAATAGTGGTGATAATGGACATCCCTGTAGCACCTCTCATCTTATTGGGAATGTGTCCAGCTTCTCTTCATTACAAATGATAATTGCTGATAAGATAGATAAATGCTGCTTATTATTTTAAGGAAAACTCCCTTTATCCCTATGCTCTCTAGTGTTTTTAATAGGAATGCATGCTGTATTTTGTAAAAAAAAAAAAAAAAATTCTGCATCTATTGAGATTATCATATGATTTGTTGGTTTTGTTATTAATATGGTTGATTATATTAATACTTTTCCTTAATATTGAACCAGCCCTGAATTCCTGATATAAATCCCACTTGGTTATAATGTATTATTTTGATGATTAATTGTTATAATCTCTTTGCTAATATTTTACTTTAAAAATTTGTATCAATATTTATTAGGGAGATTGGTCTGTAATTTTCTTCCTCTGTTTTGGCTCTTCCTGGTTTAGATAGCAAAGCCATATTTTTGTCATAGAAGGAATTTGACAGGACTCCTTCTTTATCTATTTTTTCCAAATACTTTACATAGTATTGGAATTAATTGTTCTTTAAATGTTTGTTAGAATTCATTTGTGAATAGATTTGGCCCTGGAGATTTTTTCTGAGGGAGTTCATTAATGATTTGTTCAATTTCTTTTTCTAAAATAAAACTATTTAAGTAATTTATTTCCTCTTCAGTTAACCTGGGCAATTTATATTTTTGTAAATATTTATCCACTTTGGTTAGATTGTTGGACTTGCTGCCATACAGTTGGGCAAAATATCTCCTAATTAGTATTTTAATTTCTTTTTAATTGGTGGTAAGTTCACCCTTTTCATTTTTGATGCTAGTAATTTGGGTTTTTTTCTTTCCTTTTTCTGATCAAATTAACCAAATATGTATCTAATTTGTTGGGTTTTGTTTTTCATAAAATCAATTCTCGCTTTTATTTATTATTTCATTAGTTCTCTTCATTTCTAAATTAATAATCTCTTTTTTGAGTTTCAGAATTTCTAATTTGGTATTTAATTGGGGGTTTTTTATTTGTTCTTTTCCCAGCTTTTTCAGTTGCATGCCTAATTTGTTGATTTTCTCTTTCTCTATTTTATTCATAAAACTATTTAGAGATAAAATTTCCCCTAAGAACTGCTTTAGCTTCATTCCATAGGTTTAGGTATGTTATCTCATTGTCATTCTCCTGAATAAAATTATAGATTGTTGCTGTGATTTGTTGCTTGACCCACTCATTCTTTAGAATTAGATTATATAATTTCCAATTGACTTTATTCAATCTTTCCCTGGCTCTTTTTTAAATATAATTTTTATTGCATTGTGGTCTGAAAAGGAAGCATTTACAATTCTTGCCTTTCTGCATTTGATTGTGAGGTTTTTATACCCTAACACATGGCCTAACACCTAACACAATTTTTGTGTAGGTGCCATGCATTGCTGAGAAAAAAGTTGTATTCCTTTCTGTCCTTATTCAGTTTTGAGGTCTATGATAGTGAGGTTTTCTGGGATCCTCTTTACCTCCCTAGTTTCTCTCTGTGTCAAATGTGTTTCTTGTAAACAAAATATTGTAAGATTCTGTTTTTTAATCCACTCTGCTATTTGCTTCTCCCCTTCTCTTATTAGTATTTTTTACCCACTCCACCCACTACCTTATCTTCTATCACCCCTCCCCCTTCTCTTACTAGTGTTTTTTTTTTTACCCACTCCACCCACTACCTTATCTCCTACCACCCCTGTGTCTTCCCTGAGTAGTGTTTTTTTAACTCATTCCACCCACTACCTTCTATCCACCCTTCTCTCCTTCTTTAATCTTTTCCCTTAGTTTTTCTGCCCTCCCTTCTGTCTTGTCCCTCCCTTTTCTTTTCCTCTTTTTTCTCCTACTTCTTTATAAAGTTACATAAATTTCTATAATCAACTGATTAAGTTATTTCCTTTTTGAGTTAAAACTGATGAGATCAAACTTCAAACAATGCTCATCCCCCTCCCTTCTTTCCCTTAATTGTAATAGGTCTTTCACACTTTTTTATGTGAAGTAATTGTTGCATTTTACCTGTGTTTTCCTTTTTCCAGTGCATACTTCTTCCCACCCTTTAATGTCTTTTTTTATGTCATCACATCAGAATCCATTCACAACTACACCCTCAGTCCATGTGATGCTCCCCTCTGTCTCCTCCATGACAGATACCTTTCTCAAGAGTTACAGATAGCATTTTCTTATCTAGGGATGTAAACAGATTTACCTTTAAATAATATATGTTTTCCCCTTGTTTACCTTTCTATGTTTCTTGAGTTCTGTGTTTATAGATTAAATTTTCTATTTAGTTCTGGTTTTTTTCAGTGGAAATGATTGAAAGTCTCTTACTTCATTGAAGCTCCATTGTCTTCCCTGAAAGATGATGCTGAGCCTTGCTGGATGGTTATAACCACAGGTCCTTTGTCTTCCAATATGATATTCCAGGTACTCCCATCCTTTATTGTAGAAGCTGACAGATCTTGGGTAATCCTGACTGTTGTTTCTTGATATTTGAATTGTTTTTGTCTGGCAACTTGCAGTATTTTTTTCTTTGAGATTGTAATTTTGGAGTTTTGCAAGTTTTTCTTGGGGTTTCCTTGTGGAATCTCTTTCCAAAGGTGTTCAATGTATTCTTCCAATCTTTTCAATTCCCCCTTTCTAGAATACTGAGGCAGTTTTCCTTAATGATCTCTTGTAGAATGCTATCCAGACTCTCTTTTTTTGGTCATGGCCTTCAGGTAGGCCAATAATTTTAATTTTAAAATTGTCTCTTCTAGTTCTATTTCCTAGGTTGGCTGTTTTTCCAATGAGGCATTTTCTTCCATTTTTTTCATTCTTTTTAGTTTGTTTCTCATTTCTTCTTCTGCCTCTCTTCTTTGCATTTTAAAGTCTTTCATGAACATTTCTGAGAAGCCTCTTTGGGTTTGAAACCAATTCATAACATTCTTTCAAATTTCCTCTATGGACATTTGGTCCTTGTCTGAAATTGTGTTTTGGTCTGCCCTATCACCTTAGTAGCTTTTTTTGTGGTCAAGCTTCTTTTTTATATCTTGCTCATTTTCTTTCCTCTTTTTTTTTTTTTTTTTTTTTATTTTTACTTTTATGATTGAGCTGTGCTCCTGGGATAAAGGGGGCACTGTCCCAAGCTTCCTGTGCAGCTCTGAGCCTTGGCTTTGAGTACAGGGACTCCTTGTGTTTGCAGAGGGTAGTTTTGCCTGCTCTTTTCAGGAAACAGCCTGGTTTCCCAAAGTTTGCCTTTTGAACTGGGACTGGAAGCTACCCCATTGATTTGCTTTTTTCAACTGAGCCAAGACTGAGGATCTTAGTTGATGATTTACTGTGATTAAGACCCTCTCATTGTCTTCCCAGACTCTTTCTGAGCAGGGCTGAACATCCTTTTCATCCTACTGAGAGTGACCTTTTTTGAAGTTTTTCCAATCTGTCTTGAGCTGGAGAGTGATTTTGTTCCATCAGACTCTATTCAGAAGCTTGGTTTCATGTGGTTTTCAAGGGAAACTGGGAGAGCTCAAGCATCTGCCTGACTTTACTCCACTATCTTGGCTCTACCCCTGGTAGAAGATCCAGTATCTTTTCCAAGAAATCTTCAAATGAAGTCATAGTCACTCACAACTGAAACAACTGAACAGCAACATCTCATAGTAAGATTATAAAGAGACATGTTTGTTTGTTTTGTTTTGTTTTGTTTTGCTTTAGCATTTTATTTTCTCAAGTTATGTGTAGAAACCAATTTTAACATTTGTTTTGAAAATTTTGAGCTCCAAATTTTCTTTTTTCATCCCTCCCCATTGCTTCTCCCCTGCCCATTGAGAAGGCAAACAAAATAATATGGGTTATATATGTGTACTTACATAAAACATTTCCATTATGGTCATGTTGTTAAAAAAAATAGAAAAAAATTGAGTTTTTAAAAAGTATGCTTCAACCTGTATTCAGACAATATCAGTTCTTTCTCTGGTGATGGACTCCTTTCCTCACCATAAATCTTGGATTATTGCATTAAACAGAATAGCTAAACTGTTCACAGCTAATTATCTTACAGTATTACTGATATTTTGTTCACTTTGCATGAGCTCATGTGAGTCCTTCTAGTTTTTTCTTAGAACATCTTGCTTATTGTTTCTTTTGGCACAATAGTATTCCATCATAATCACATACCACAATTTGTTCAGCCATTCACCAATTTGTGGGTATTCCTCAATTTCCAATTCTTTGTCCCTAGAAAATTCATTTCATAAATATCTTTGTATATATAGGTTCTTTTCATTTGTGTTTTTTTTTTCTCTTTTGGAATATAGATTTAGTAGGGATATTACCAGGTCAAAAAGTATGCATGGTTTTATAGTCCTTTGCATACAATTTCAAATTGTTCTCCAGAATTGTGGAATCAGTTCATAATTAGACCAACATTAATGTCTCATTTTGCCCACATCCCCTCCATCATTTGACAAATTTCTTTTCTGTCTTATTACCCAGTCTAATAGGTATGAGATAGCAGCTCCTTATTTTAATTTATGTTTCTCCAAAGAATAGTGAATTACAGTCATATTTTCTCATATGGCTATAGATTTATCTGAAAACTATTTACATCTTTTGATCATTTATCAGTTGAGGAATGGATCTAATTTCTATAAATTTGATTCAGTTCTCTATACATTGAGAAATAGGGACTTTATTAGTGAAACTTGCTTCAAAATAATTTTCAATTACTTTTGCTAACTGTATTTCCCTCTTTGGCCCTGTCTATTCTATTCTCCCTTTACTCTGTCCCTCCTCAAAAACATTTTGCTCTTGACCCCCTTCCCAATCTGCCCATCTTTCTCTTATCATCCCTTTCCTTCCTATGTTCCTATGAGGTAAGTTCTATACCTAATTGACTATATTATTCTCTCTTTGAACAAATTCTCATGAAAGCAATATTCACTCATCCCTGCATCTCCTCCATTATAAAATCTTTTTCATATGAGATAACTTATACCATTCTACCTCTCCTTTTCTCCCAGTCTTCTCATGTCCCTTAATTTTATTTTTTAGATATCTCTTCATATTCAACTCACACCCCAGCCTTC
The DNA here is from genome assembly GCA_023553655.1 of Myrmecobius fasciatus. NCBI lineage: Eukaryota > Metazoa > Chordata > Mammalia > Dasyuromorphia > Myrmecobiidae > Myrmecobius > Myrmecobius fasciatus. The sequence goes on from JAJPUD010000145.1 coordinate 577,112, forward strand.
TATCTATATATATATATATACATATACTTCTTCTAACTGCCCTAATAATGATAAACTTTTTATGAGCTACAAGTATCATTTTCCCATGTAGGAATGTAAACATTTTAACTTTATTAAGTTCCTTCTGACTTCCTTTTTCAATTTGCCTTTTAATACTTCTTTTTCAACTTGTATTTGAAGGTCAAATTTTCTATTCAGCTCTGTGCTTTTCATCAAAAATTCTTGAAAATCCTTTATCTCATTGAATTTTCATTTCCTCCCTGAAGGATCATACTCAGTTTTGGTGAGCAGATGACTCTTTGTTGTAATACTATCTCCTTTGACCCTCTTGAATGTTATATTCCAAGCCCTCTAATCCATTAATGTAGAGACTGCTAAATCTTGTATTATCCTGACTGTGATTCCACTGCACAAATAAAATGTTTATTTTTGGCTGCTTGTAATATTTTCTCCTTGACCTGAGAACTCTGGAATTTGGCTATACTATATACTATATACTATAATATTTAAAAATATTATTCAGAAGGTGATAGGTAGATTCTTTTCATTTCTATTTTACCCTCTTGTTCTAGAATATCAGGGCAGTTTTCCTGGATAATTTCTTGAAAGATGATGTCTAGTCTCTTTTTTTAAATCATGGCTTTCAGTATTTCCAATTACAAGACACACACCAATTTAAAAAGCTATTTTTAAACTGATCATTATTGCTGAACGTTAGCTTGTAAAATTCCCTAAATATATAATTTTAAAATGATCTCTCCTGGATTTATTTTCCAAGTCAGTTGTTTTTCCAGTGTAATATTAAGCATTGTCTTCTATTTTTCATTCTTTTCATTTTGTTTTTATTTCTTCTTAATGTCTCATGGAATCATTAACTTCTCCTTTTTCAATTCTAATTTTTAAAGAATTATTTTCTTCAGTGAGCTTTTGTACCTTCTTTTTCATTTGTTCAATTCTACTTTTTAAAAAGTTTTTTTCTTCAGTGAATTTTGGTGCCTCTCTTTCCATTTAGCCAATTCTACTTTTTAAGGCATTCTTCTCCTCATTGACTTTTTGTATCTTCTTTATCTAATCCTTTTTGAAGTGTTTTTTTTCATTATTTTTTGTCTCCTTTACCAAACTGTTGATGTTTTTTTTTCACTATTTTCTTGCATCACTCTCATTTCTCTTCCCAATTTTTCCTGTACCTCTATTACTTGATTTTCAAATTCCTTTTTGAATTTTTTCATGGCCTGAGACCAATTCATATTTTTCTTGGAGGCTTTGAATATAGGAGTTTTGATTTTGTTATCTTCTGAGTGTGTTTTGATATTTATTTTCACCATAATAACTTTCTACAGTCAGAATCTTTTTCTGTTGTTTGCTCATTTTTTCCAGTATATTATTTGACTTTTAACTCTTTGTTAAAATAGGTTTCTGTTTCCAGGGTGGATGGTACAATGTCCCAAGTTTAAGGAGTTTTGTGCAGCTGATTTTAGAGAGACTTCTAGGGACCCATAAGTTTTTGGTTCTTCCAATTTGGTATGATATAAGGAGATGTGTGTTTACTATTCTCCTGGACTGTGTTCTGGTCTGTAAATGACCACAAGCACTCTTTTCAGTCCTGGAATTATAATGAGAGTCTCTGCTCAACTATGGCTAAAGCTCTAGTTTGGTAATGTTCCTCCTTTCCCTATCTCATAATCCTTATGATTAGTGAAACTTGCCAATTGAGGCAAAAGTTTTAGGGACTTAAGGTTAGATACAATTATTTTTACTCTCATGGAGTTGGAATAAGCAATAAAAGTTTACCAGGACTTACATACATATAAGAATTTCACTTAAAATTCTTCATTTGTTTTTCTTTCCTTTCTCTTCTTGAGTTTATGCTCATGTATAAAAATCATTACAAATCACTTCTACATTATACAAAAGCTCATAAATTCTCAATAAGCTAATTTCATTGTTTAGGAACTCCATAATCTATAATAATCTCTTTCCCCAGAGTTGATGACCTTGTCCAGAGAGATGGTTTCAGTTTACAAATAAGAGGGACTCTATAAGATTTTTCTTTGTAATTTTTCTCACACAAGAATTACATATAATTCCCTTTCCCCCCATAATTTTTCCTTATTGAGTCTCATCATTCAGCAATGGACCAAACTGGCATGCTTTTTTCCTAAGCCATTGTAGCTCATTTGTTTGGGAGTTCTCAGGAGGGCATGGGGCTTATTACTCCTATTCCTTTAAATAAATTTCTTTTGTTGTAAGGAAGAAGCAAGACATGTCTTAAAATTCAATTTAAACACAATCTATTACTAAATGGGTAGAAGTCTCATAATTTACAGTCAGCATTTCCAATTTCAAGACACACACCTATTTAAAAAGCTTTTTTTTAATTAATCAGTACTGCTAAATTTTAGCTTGTAAAATTCCCTAAATATATAATTAGATATTCCAACCATTCTCAATTACCTTTTGGTTGTTTCTCAATCACAAATCTTTTCTCTTTTAAAGAAGCAGGAAACAGTTAATAATATAGACAGGCAGTTTCTTTCTAAGTGTGAGTTCTATTTTTTTTTTCTTTCAAACTTCAACAGCACCAACTTCAAACCCATCTCTTTATAATCAGTGAAATAAATTTCTTCTCCAACTGTTAAACAATAAATCTCATTTTGGGAAATGGAAAATGATCATAATTACCTTATAAAAATTCTTAAGAACGTTAATATTACTTGCTACAATTTATTTCAACATTTATTAAAAAACAACAACAGCAAACATTCAAATCACAATATAGCTCTGTGGAGAAAAGATTCCCCCTCTCTTTTTCTCTCTTTGTGTAAGTGTTCTTCTACACTCCAGATCCTAACCACAGTTTAGGAATATAAAAGAAGAAAAATAATCTTTCTGAAAACTTAAGTAACAAAACACAGAAAGAAAAATTTGCCAGCAAAATTTTTCCTTTTCAACTCCCTGTGCCCGATTAAATTCTAAAAGACATACATAGGTATGAAAAAAACACAAACAGACTTGACTATTTGAAACAGTGGCCCCAATATGAAAAGCTACTTCTCACTGATTGCCTTATTAGATGCCTCCAAGCCATGCTATCATATAGACATATAAAAACACATAGCCTAAGAAATCATTACCTTTTGAAAATTGTTAATTTAAATTTGTCTTGTTTCTTGCATATTCTGATCTGAGAGATCATATCCTTTTATCAATCATATTCCAAATAACTTTCACTTCAATGAATTTTTCCTCTTTTGCCTCAGTGTTATTCCTTTGATGTATATAATCAGAAAGGGGAACAGGAGAGCAGGAGTGAGGGGTGAGAGAGAGCCAGAGAGAGAGACAGAGACAGAGACAGAGACAGAGAGATACAGAGAGAGAGAGGGAAGGAGGGAAGTCTTAAAGATCACCTATTAGGGCCTAGATGAATTGCAACCTACACTGGTGAATGGAATATCTGTTTTTAGCTTACTGAGTTGCAGTGAACTAAAACTGATTGAGCATCTGCATTAAGTTCAGTGTTAGAAGAGTAAGCCCCTGAGAGCTGGAGTCACCAGACTTCTTAAGAAGGAATAAACTGATGGAAGTCAGAAACAAAGGTAGTCAAAGCTCCCATGCTTAAAAGTAGTGGGATTACCCCAGGAGAGACCACTGATTTTTTAAGCCTTCTAACCTGGATAAAATTGGAAAACCCAGTTTCTAAAAAAGCCTTTTAAATTATAAAGTGCTACATAAATATAATAAGTCATTTGTTCCTTCAAGAATAATAAAAATTGTTATTTTTATTATTATGCCTTTATTCAATGCATCATTGATGTGCATCAATGATCTCTTCATTATAATAATTTCAATACAGCCATACCTCACATATTTACTAACTGTATAGCACTAAGAAAGTTACTTCATCTCTCCAAGATCATTTTCTTTCTTTGAAATACATTTGAATAACTTTTTAACATCTGCTGTCAAGAGAAGGATACACATGATCAAAATATTTTGGCTATTCTTTGGGGGGTTTGGTAGAATATAATGGAATTTTACTACAGAAAACTGAAAAGGTTAAAGTGTTTGCTTACATTTTATTAGCCAACAATTAGAGAAAGGGAAATGGTAAACTTTATTTTAGATCTGACAAGTTAGTTATTACTTAGCACTTACAGGACATCTTATTTACTCAGTGCTTAATTCATTTATTTCTTTATTCCTTTATTCTTTAACTAATTATGTTCATTACTTAATTGATATGTACTCAGCTGCTCTCTTAGAAGTATATCTTCTAAGTTTGTCTGTTTATCTTAGAACCGCTCATACTATGTTTTTCATTATATTAATGTTGTTCCTGATACTTTGATTAGAGAAAGGTTTTGATTACCCTTTCTAAGTAATGTACCCTTGACAGGACTGCTCAACTAATTATATAGTTAATAAATCCATGATTTTCTAGGAAGCATTCCCCATTAACCACTTAAAAGATAGGGTATCTTGACTACAAAGAGATGAAATCATTCATCTAAGATGATAAGAGAGTGTCTGCTTGAGGTAGAGCCAAGATGGTGGAATAAAACAGGAACTCAACTGAACTGTCCAAAAAACCCACAAAATAACACTTCAAAATGATTTTTTTCCTCAATTAATAAATGGTCAAAGGAAGTTTTCAGACAAAGTAATAAGTTACATACAGTCATATTTTTTAAAATGTTCTAAATCACTATTGACAAGAGAAATACAAATTGAAAGAACTCTGAGCTACTACCTCACACCTGTGAGATTGGCCAATATGACAAAAAAGGGAAATGACAAATGTAGGAGGGGATGTGGGAAAATTGAGACACTAATGTACTATTGGTAAAGTTGTATATTGTATATTGATTCAACCATTCTAGAGAGCAATGTGGAACTATGTTCAAAGGGCTACAAAATCATGCATCTCTTTGACCAACCAATTCCACTACTAGGTTGTGCCCCAAAGAGATATTTAAAAAAAAAGGAAAAAGGCCTATGTGTACAAAAATATTTATAGTAGCTCATTTAGTGATGGGAAAGATTTGGAAATTGAGGGGATATCTATCAATTGGGGAATGGCTAAATGAGTTTTTGTGTATGGTTGTGATGGAATGCTGTTGTGCTTTAAAAAATTATTCTCTCAGGAAAACATGGAAAGACTTACATGAACTCATGTAAAGTGAAATGAACAAAACCAGGAGAACAATGAACACAGCTACTATAAATGACTTAACTATTTTCAGGGATAGAATGATCCAAGACAATTCTGTAAAACTTATGATAAAACCTGCTGACTATCTTCAGATAAAGAACTTCCAAGATATTTTTTCTTTATTTTTCTTGTCTGTGTTTTCTTTCACACAATAACTTACATGTAAATGTGTTTTGCATGACTATACATGAATAACCTATATCAAATTACTTGTCTTTTCAATGAGAAGAAAAGAAGTGTGAGAATTTGAAACTCAAAATTTGAAATAGAAAAAAAGAATGTTAAAATTGTTTTTACACATAATTGAGGAAAATAAAATATTAAATGAAAAAGACAAATTACTTTTCAGTGAGGAAAGATGTGAGAAAGAGGAGAAAATTTGGAACTCAGAAAATATTTTTAAACAAATGTTAAAAATTGTCTTTACATGTAATTTGGGGGAAAAATGAAATATTTCTTTAAAAAATATTCACCAAAGTAGCCCAATTTTTCCAAATAGAGAGATTATACTCAACCTGTTGATCACCAATAATTCTATACAACTGCTCCATATCACTAAAAAAAAATTTCTTTATCTACCCCCCCCAGCTCCTCCTGGTCTCTTCTTCTGTGAGGAAACAGTTCATTTGTTTTATTTCAACAATTCAAGCAGTTCAACTTTGCTTCTTGCATAACCATCAGAAATTATAATACAATAGAAAATATTACACCCTCCGTATCAATGACTATAATAAAGTTACTTCTCTATCCTAATGTTAGAACATCATCTAGAATAGTAAAAATAGGAAAAAAACACAGAAAAACCCCATCACATCTGATATTTTATGTAATGTTTGATGCCTATAGTTTGATATCCATCTCTGCAAAGAAAGAGAAGATACCTTTTATATCTTTTTTGAGACAAAACTTAGTCACTTTGATTTTACAGAATTCAGTTTGAATTATTTTGTTCTTTCCATTTGCATTTTCTTATTATTAGGTACATTATTTTTCTGGATCTATTCACTTCATTTTACATCTGTTCATCTAAGTCTGTTTGTGTTTCTCTACATTTGTCATGTAACTAGAGTCTGTCTTCATTTGTAAAGATCAATGCCCTGCACCTGCATGAGAAAGAGAATAAAATTGAAAAGCAGGAGAAAGAGGTTACTTTTTAAACTACTTGCTCTCTTTTCTCACTCTGGAGACTTCTGGTTTCCAGCTTTGAGGAAGATGTGCAGTGCCACTTTCTTCATGTTCCTGACTGGAGAAACAATCTCTGGAAAGAAGCAGACTTGAGAAAAGGGGGTAATGTCTCCAAAATGTCTCTATCCACAACTTGCTCACTAAAGAATTTCGGAATTCCCTTTGAATGAGATGAGTTACTTAATACTGGAGCTGAGTTACCTCACTCCCAATAAGAGAGCTTCTTCTTTTTTAATTATCTGGTATTTATTCTCTTATGTATAATTTATTTGATTTCTGTTTGCTATGTAATTAGATGGATAGATTGCTGTTTAGTAAGTTTGTTCATAATAAAACTGGTATTTAGTGAGAAGCTAATAAGCCTTGGATATAGAGCTTGGGACTCTATTTCCCTTGTTCCCACCAAGAATTACAATTAGGAGTTTAGCTTGGACCTGAAAACTATAGCCCCCACATTAATAATATTTAATATATAATTCTAGCCTTGGTTACCCTTCTCTCTTGATGCTAGTCCTAATTTCTTGCTTCTTCTTCAAGCAAGAAGTAGTCATCCTTGACGTAAGATCAGGTTAAAATAAGCTAGAAATATTTATTCTGCCTGCCTTTGAGTCAATTACTGAAACAACCTCACTACATGTAAAAGAACAATCTTGCTACAATTAGTCATTGTTTCTCACAATATAGAATTATTCTGTTACAAGTATGTACCATTTATTTATCCATTCCTCAGTCAATGAGCATCTATTTCGTTTCCAATTCTTTTTCTACTACAGAAGGTACTATTATAAATGTTTTATATATGTGCAGCCATTTATTACAGTATTTTATTTTTCCAAATACATGCAAAGATAGTTTTCAACATTCACCTTTGTAAAACCATGTGTTCCAAATTTTTCTCCCTCTCTTCCCCACCCTTTCCTCAGACAGCAAGCAATCTGATATATATTAAACATGTGTAATTCTTCTAAAAATATTTCCATATTCATCATGCTGCTCAAGAAAAATCAGGTCTTGCTGGGAAAACTAGAAAAGAGTATGGCATAAACTAGGCATTGGCCACCATTTAACATTACTATATCAAGATAAGGTTGAAATGGGTTCATGTTTTAGATATAAAGAGCGATGCCACAAGCAAATTAGGGGAACAAGGGATAGTCTTACCTCTCAGATTCCATGAAGAAAGAAGAAATTTAAGGCCAAAGAAGAACTAGAGAACATTGTAAAATGCAAAATGGATAATTTTGATTACATTAAATTTTTAAAAAAATTGTACGAACAAAACAAATGCAGCCAAGATTAGAAGAGAAACAGAAAACTTGGGTGGGGGGGGATTTTACATTCAATGTTTCTGTTAAAGTCTTCATTTCTAAAATAAAGTGAATTGACTCATATTTATAAGAACACAAACCATTCCCCGATTGATAAATGGTCAAAGGATATGAATAGACAATTTTCAGATGAAGAAATTAAAGCCATTTCTAGTCATATGAAAAAAATGCTCTAAATCAGTATTGATTAAAGGAATGAAAATAAGACAACTCTGAGGTACCACTTCACACCTCTCAGGTTGGCCAAGATGCCAGGAAAAGATAATGATAAATGCTGAAGGAGATGTGGAAAATTGGAACACTAATACACTGTTGGTGGAGTTGTAAACAGATCCTACTATTCTGGAGATCAATTTGGAACTATGCCCAAAGGGCTATGCTTTAATCCAGCATACTCTTTAATCCAGTAATACCATTATCCCAAAGAGATCATAAAAAAGGGAAAAGGACCCACATGTGCAAAAATGTTTGTAGCATCCCTTTTTGTAGTGGCAAGAAATTAGAAATTGAGTGGAAATCGAGAAATTGAGCTATTTCCATTGGAAAATAGCTGAATAAGTTATGGTATATGAAGGTAATGGAATATTATTATTGTTCTATAAGAAATGATGAGCAGGCTGATTTTAGAAAAGCCTGTGAAGATTTATATGAACTGATGCTAAGTGAAGTGAGTAGAACCAAGAGAACATTGTACACAGCAACAACAAGATTATGTAATCAACTCTGATGAACTTGGCTCTTTTCAACAAGATTCAAGGAAATTCCAATAGATTTGTGATGAAAAAAGCCATTCACATCCAGAAAGAGAGCCATGGATACTGAATGTGGATCAAAGCATAGTATTTTCACCTTATTTGTCATTGTTGTTGTTCATTTGTTTGTTTTTTCTTGTGTTTTTTTCCTTTCCCCTTTTGATCTAATTTTTCTTGCACAGAATGATAAATATGGAAATATGTTTAGAAAAATTGCACATGTTTAACCTATGTTGTCTAAGAGAGGGGGTTGGGGGAAGGGAGGGAGAAAAAGAATACAAGGTTTTGCAAAGATGAATGTTGAAAACTTTGCATATATTTGGTAAAATAAAAAGGTATTAAAAGTGAAAAAAGAAAAAAATCAGATCAAAAGGTGGAAAAAGCCATGAGAAAGAAAAAAAAACAAGCAAATAAACAACAATGCTTTTGATATACATTCAGTCTCCATAGTTCTTTCACTTCTAAGCCACAAACTCCCTTTACTCTTGTGTATTCTATCAAATAAAATAATCTAAATAGCTTCTCCAATTATCATCTACTGACTTGCTTTAATATATTTCATTGCTCTGGATTATCTTTTGCATAATAAATATAAGATAAAAAGCTGGTCTATTCTGAGCTGATGAGGCCAATCCCTGGTAGTTGAGATTCCATATTAGAATGGAATGAATCTCTTGTAGGTCATTCAATAATTAATAAAGATGATTCGTTCACTAATTGATAGAACAAAGATATTCAACATATGCAATCAGTCAATTCACATTTAGTAAATGCCTACTATGTACCATGCTAAACACTGGGTCACAAAGGCAAAAATAATTACCTGCTCTGAAGGAGCTTGCAGTAAAATGAGGATGACAACATGAAAACAACTTTGTGCAAAGAAGGTAGAAACAGATAATATGGATATAGATATAAATGATGTAAATAAACTGGCATAATCACAGAGGGAAAGCACTAAGATTAAGGGGACTGGAAAAGGCTTCCTGCAGAAAGTAAGACTAGATGAAATCTAAAAGAAGTCAGGGAAGCAAGAAGACAGAGATGAGGGAGGAGAGCATAGGCATGGGATATACATAGTAAATATATCCAGAATCAGAAGATTATCTTATGTGAGAAAAAGCCCAGAGGCCAGTGCACCTGGATTAGTGAGTATGTGGAGGGAGGACTAGGTTATGAAGGGTTTTAAAGCTAAACAATTTTATATTTGATAGTGGAAGTATAATAGGGAATCACTTGATTTTATTTAATAGGAATGTGATAAGGTCAGACCTATATTTTTAGAAAGATCAGTGTTTCAACCTAATAGTAGAGGAGCTGGAGTTTGAAGCAGGGAAACCAATTGGTAGATTATTGAAATAATCCAAGTGATAGGTAATGAGTGCTTACACCAAAGTGGTTGCTATATTAGAAGAGAAAAGGAAGAATATGAAAAATTTTACAAAAATAGCAGTGATAGAACTTGGCAAATGATTGGATTAAATGGGAAAGTGTAATGAGGAATTGAAGGACTCTTATATTGGGAAAGCTAGCTGGCTGAGAGAAGAGTAGCATCCTCAATTGTAATAGGAAAGTTAAGAATAGGGGAACATTAAGGGGCATGGTCCCTTGACTGACTGCCATTGTTGTCCACCAATGAAGCACTACAGCCTATCTTCATTTCTTTGTGACTGTTTTGTGCTCAAGCAAACAGGTAGTGATGTCAACAACCTACGCTTTTATGAATTAAAAAGTGCACAGCTGGGAACATATTTGTGCCTACTGCTCACTCTGATAAAGTGAGCTAATGTCCCTCTCTGCCAGAGCAGTACAATTGTCTCTACAAGAGCCTGAGGTCTGCTGCCATCTGCTTGTAGGGGTCATTGCCATAGGCTGAATGCCACAGTAAAGGCTGGACTCCATTTATACTCCATTTATACTTGAGATGAATATCACTGCCTCTCTATTATGGAACAACTATCAAGCTTCCCCCCTCAACATGTCCAGGCCTGACTCTTCCTCCCCTTTTCTGAGCATTAAATCTTTACACTTTTTGGCCTTGACAGGAGAGAAAATTGCTTTAAAAGCAGGAATTCTCCTAAACAAAGAAAGCCTTCCTACAGAGAAAATAAAAGCCATAACAAAAGTCTCATGAGGACAATTCACCTACAAAGATCACTGAATATTTACCCATCTAAGGAATATCTTCTCTAGACAAGAGCCTGAAGCTTGGATTAAACCAGTCCTCAGAAGCATTAAAAAAAAGTTGAATGAAACTGAGTAAGAAAAGGTAACAATTAACAGTCTCAAATGTATAGCATCTGCCTTAGTGCAAACCTTTATGATCAGTCAGTCTAGAGTTATCTGTCAAATTTGTTTATAAAATTAGATGCTCAGTACTGTGGAGGGAAGACATTGCAAAAAGCAGATTTTAAGTGTATTGATACTATTATGCTGAAGGAGAAAAAACCTGTTGACTTTACTTCAGAGGAGAGAAATGCCTAGAAAAATTGTGACTAAGGGATACAGAAAGTAAATTTGGCCTGTACCAGGTATGCGAAGATAGATACAAGAACACTTCATTATTAACTGCAATGAGATATACTTCTGAGCAATTGCCTCCTGATAAAAAGGACTTGGTTTCTGTTAGCTTCTGCCCTTCTTTTTGAGAAGCAAAATGAGAAAACTGGGCCACCAGTTCAGTCATAGGCAAAGGATCAAAGATGGTCAGATGAGAAAAGAGACAGTGAATTACACTACTATTCTTGGAAAGTTAGAGGACCAAAGCAATGGAGAGCATTGATACACGAACACCTTTATCAGTTAAATCACCAGAATAAATGATCCATTATCCCTTATAATAATTGAGGGTTTGAGCTCTTTGCATATGTTCGATTTATTAGAGCAACAAATATAGTGTTGGTCATATAAAAGATGACAAATTTTTCAGCATTAAGAAACAAGGTTGGATCAAAGGGTATAAATTTTGCCTAACCTGGCTCTTTAAAGCTGAAAGTTACAAAGTAGGGAAGTGATACAACCAGATCTGATTCTACCTTAGATGCTTTTTTTGCTTTCTCATTCAATAATTTCATTAGTTTATGAGGGTCTAGTTATCATCTCTATTCCCTGATTTATTTATTCAGCCTTAGTATTTCTCCTGAGTTTAAGTGGTTCATCATCAACTGCCTCTTGGATATTTAAAATTTGAATTCCATTGGCATCTCAAACTTTATATATCCAAAACTAGAAATCATTATCCTTCCTCTCTCAAATATCCTTCTTCTGAACTTTGTTATTTCTGTTGTGAACACCGCCATACTTGTAAACATCTAGTCTGCAACATTGCTGTCATTTTCTTACATCTTATTCCTTTCTATCCTCCTACAGAGGTATTGCCTTACCTCAGACCTCATTTCCTTTTATTATTATTATTATCATTATTAAAGCATTTTATTTTCAAAATATAATGCATAGATAATTTTCAACATTTACCCTTGCAAAACCTTTTTCCCTCCCTTTCTCTCGCCCCCTCCATTAGATGGCAAGTAATCCAATATATGATAAACATATCCAGTTCTTATATACATATTTCCACAATTGTCATGGTGCACAAGAAAAATCAGGTAAAAAGGAAAATAATGAGAAAGAAAAGAAAATGCAAACAAACAACAACAAAAAAAGTGAAAATATTATTTTGTAATCCATACTCAGTCCCCACAGTCCTTTCTCTGGATGTAGATGGCTTTCTCCATCACAAATCTATTGGAACTGGACTGAATCATTTCATTGTTTAAAAGAGCCATGTCTATCACAATTGATCATCATATAATCTTGCTGTTGCTCTGTACAATGATCTGCTGGTTCTGCTCACTTCACTTAGCATCACTTCATGTAAGTCTCTCCAGGCTTTTCTGAAGTCATCCTCTTGATAGTTTCTTGTAGAACAATAATATTCCATAACGTTCATCTACTAAAACTTTATTCAGCCATTCGCCAACTGACGGACATCCATTCAGTTTCCAGTTTCTTGCCACTATTAAAAGGGCTGCCACAAACATTTTTACACATTTGAGTCCCTTTCCCTTCTTTATGATCTCTTTGGGATACAGGCCCAGTAGAGATACTGCTGGATCAAATGGTATATACAGTTTGATAAGCCCTTTGGGCATAGTTCCAAATTGCTCTCCAGAATGATTAAATCAGTTCATAATTCCATCAACAATGTATTAATGTCTCAGTTTTTTCACATTCCCTGCATCAGTCATCATTATCTTTTCCTGTCATCTTAGCCAAACTGAAAGGTGTGTAGTGGTATCTCAGAGTTGCCTTAATTTGCATTTCTCTGATCAATAGTGATTTAGAACATTTTTTATATGATTAGAAATGACTTTAGTTTCTTCATCAAAAAATTATCTGTTCATATCCTTTGACCATTTATCAATTGGAGAATGGCTTGAATTCTTATAAATTTGAGTAAATTCTCTATATATTTTAGAAATGAGACTTTTATTAGAAACTTTGAATGTAAATTTTTCTCCACTTTATTGCTTCCTTTCTAATCTTGAATGTATTGGTTTTGTTTGTACAAAAAAAAATTTTAACTTAACATAATCAAAATTATCCATTTTGCATTCCATAATGTACTCCAGTTCTTTTTTTGTCACAAATTCCTTCCTTCTCCACAGATCTGAGAGGCAGACTATCCTTTGTTCTTCTAATTTGCTTATATCATTCTTTATGTCTAAATCATGAACCCATTTCAACCTTATCTTGGTAGAGGGTATTAGATGTGGGTCAATGTCTGGCCTTATTTCTCATGAAACTATTGCAATAACTTTATAATTTGCCTCCCTTCCTCAACTCTTATCTCCCATTTCCATCTATCCAAATTAATTTTCCTCAAGTGCATATCTAACCATATCACTTCACTACTTGGTAATTTCTAGTGGCTCCCTGCTACTTCAGAGATAAAATATAAACTCTTTTGGGATGTACTTTATATCCTTTCACCATAACCTTTTTTTCTAACATTTTAACACATTTGGATTCATTTAGCCAGACTGTCCTTCCTACTGTTTTTTAAAATATATTTATTGAGCTAAATGCAAAACTTTTACCTCCAGGACAGTGTGAGGAATTGGGGGTCTGAGTCTGGGAGGACTGAGGAAACTGGCTAATTAGGAATGTCTGGTCCCATTGTGTCGTGGGTGAGAAGAACTCAGCACACCTATAAAAGCAGAACCAGTAGGACAGGAATGCTGCTAACCATGGGCACTTGAAGGAGGGTGCAGCTTTTGGTTAGGAGTTCCAGGTTAGAGAGGAGAGCTGAAGTGAAACAAGAGGAACCATCCTCCTACCCCAGGATCAGAAGAGATTAACTAATATTTCTTATTTTTAATAAAAATTAATCGACAAAAAAGAAAGAACTCCATTATAGAAACTTACTATGGAAATAAGGAATATTGGGGTTCATCTTCAGAGAAGGACACTGAAGTTAAAAAAAAAGTCTCTTCTACCCAAAAAAGTAACAATAGTTACCTGTCCAAAGAGAATTTATAGACGTAATCAAAAAAAGACTTTAAAAATCAAATGAGAGAGACTGTGGAAAAGCTAAAAAAAATAAAATAAAATAGGAATCATCCAAGAAAAACAACAAGATTATGGGGAAAAAAGCTAACCAACTAGAAAAGGATAGTTTTAAAAGAGAAAATACTTCTTTGAAAGTTAAAATTGGGGCTAAGAAATAGAGTAGTCAATCAGTGGAATAGAATAGAATCACAAGACAAACTAGGCAATAACTATAGCAATTTAGTCTTTGATAAACCCAAAGACCCCAGCTTCTGGGATAAGTACTCACTATTTGACAAAAACTGCTGGGAAAATTGGAAACTAGTGTGGAAGAAATTAGGGCTTGACCCACATCTAACACCACATACCAAGATAAGATCTAAATGGGTTCATGATCTGGATATAAAGAGTGATATTATAAGTAAATTAGAAGAACATAATATAGTTTACCTCTCAGACCTATGGAGATGGAATAAATTTATGTCCAAAGAAGAAATGGAACTCTTAATTGAAAACCCGATAGATAACTTTGACTATATTAAGTTAAAAAGTTTTTGTACAAACAAAACCAATGCAGTCAAGATTAGGAGGGAAGCAATAAATTGGGAAATCATCTTTACATTTAAGGGTTCTGATAAAGGTCTCATCTCTAAAATATATAGAGAATTGTCTCATATTTATAAGAATTCAAGCCATTCTCCAATCGATAAATGGTCAAAGGATATGAACAGACAATTTTCAGAGGATGAAATTAAAACTATTTGTAATCATATGAAAAGGTGCTCCAAATCACTATTCATCAGAGAAATGCACATCAAGACAACCCTGAGGTACCACTACACACCTGTCAGATTGGCTAAAATGACAGGAAAAGTTAATGATGAATGTTGGAGGGGATGTGGGAAGGCTGGGACACTGATGCATTGTTGGTGGAATTGTGAACGGATCCAGCCATTCTGGAGAGCAATTTGGAACTATGCTCAAAAAGTTATCAAACTGTGCATACCCTTTGACCCAGCAGTGTTTCTATTGGGCTTATATCCCAAAGAAATCATAAAGGAAGGAAAGGGCCCCACATGTGCAAGAATGTTTGTGGCAGCCCTTTTTGTAGTGGCTAGAAACTGGAAACTGAAAAGATGCCCTTCAATTGGAGAATGGCTGAATAAATTATGGTATATGAATATTATGGAATATTATTGTTCTGTAAGAAACAAACAGCAGGACGATTTCAGAGAGGCCTGGAGAGACTTACATGAACTGATGCTGAGTGAAATGAGCAGAACCAGGAGATCATTATATACGGCAACAACAATACTATATGATGATCAATTTTGATGGACATGGCTCTCTTTAACAATGAAATGTTTCAAACCACTTCCAATTGTTCACTGCAGGAAGCCATATACTCCCAGAGAGAGGGATGTGAAATGTGGACCACAACATAACATTCTCATACTCTCTATTGATGTTTGCTTACATTGTGTTTCCTTTATCTGATATGTCTTTCATGTAGATAAGATTTTTCTTGCACAACAATGATAAGTGTCAAAATGTGTATACATATATTCGATCTGTCAAGTATTTTAACATAATTAACATGTAGTGGATATCCTGCCATCTAGGGGAGGGGTGGGGAGTTGGGGGGAAAAATTTGTAACAGAAAGATATGTAAGGGTTAATGTTGAAGAATTACCCATACATATGTTTTGCAAATAAAATAAAATTTAAAAAATAAAAAAATAAATTAAAAAAAAGAAAGTTAAAATTGGACAAGAAGAAGCCAGGGAAACTATAAGAGACCAAGAAATAACAAAACAAAATATAAAGAATGAAAAATAGAATGGAATGTGAAACATTTTATAAGAAAAACAACAGATCTGGGGAACAGATTAAGAAGAGAAAATATAAGAATAATTGGGCTGCTTGAAAGTTGTGATCAGAAAGAGAACCTTGACACAATAATGTAGGAAATAATTCTAGAAAATTGTGCTGGAGTAATAAAACATGATGGGAAAGTAGAAATAGAAAAAAAAATCACCACTTCAAAGAGATCCTTTGTGGAAAACACATAGGAATATTATTGCCAGATTTTGAAACCCCTAGATCAAAAAGAAAATTTCACAAGAAACAAGAAAAAAATTCAAATATGCTGGAGCTACAATTAGAGTTGTACAGTTAACAGCAGCCACAATAAATGATCATACATCCTGGAACTATAAATACTAGCAACCAAAAGAAGGAGATGTCTGATCAAAAATATCCTAGCCAGCAAAACTAACCATAATATTGAATGAAAAAAATGAACATTCAATGAACTTATAGATTTTCAGGACTTAGACTCAACCAAAACCTGAACTTAAGAAAAAATTTAACATGTAAGAGTCAATATTAAAGATTAATTTCAAGGAACTTAACATAGACAAATTATTTGGTTTTTACATAGAAATGTTCACCATATGTTTAAGATTGAAATCAATAATTGGGTAGTTCGAAAGTAAAGGTGAGTTAAAATTGAGTATGATTTACTCTAAGAAGCAAAAACTATCTAGGAAAAGGTAAAAATAGTAATTATGCTATATAAATGTGGTGCAAAGGAAGTATAGATACAGAGGCATGGGGGGGGAGGGCTCATAATTCGCCACTTGTATTGGGAATGAGTTAAATAGGCAACACTACATATATACCATGAAGGATATAGCACTCTCCAAAATCTATAAAGAAATAAGGGAGGGGGGAGAAGGGAGAGGAAATACAATAAGGTGGGATATAGAAGAATATGTAGATTTATGGCAGTAGCACAAAAGTATATAGATTATTGGGAAAGGCATAAAGAGGAAAGGAAAGGGCATATAAGAAAAGCTGGGATACAGAACGATGTCTAGATTAACAGGAGTGGAATAAGGTATACAGATTAATGGTTAGAGGAAAGGGTAGGGAAAAAAAAGATAGGGATCCATGGTTGGGCCGAGATTAAATAATATCAAGGCAAGTTAAGGACCAGAATTAAAGTAGAAGTTAGCAGATATAAAAAAATAAGAGACATATAGAAACACCACAGTAAGAATCAGGAGTAGAATTTATTAGAAAAAAAAAGTAGTTAGTAATCATTGACTTTAGACAAAGTCAAACTTAAAGATTAAATTAAGAGAAATCTACATTATATGTCAGTCATATTAATATTATTTTAAATGCATTTTAAATATGGGTAAATTCATTTGTATTTTTTGTGTGTGAATTTATGTGGGTATGCATGCATGTGAGCACTTGCTATATTTTTTTCCTAAATTCAAACAAAAAAACAGAATGAAGGTCACTCTGAAGCACCATGCTTTTGAAAATAATATGAGAAATGGAAATTCATGGTTTCATACAGAATCTTTTTTGCAAACACAAATGCTCTTTTTCTCTTTAAATTTAGGATATAAATTATTTTTTTAATTTGAAGTAAAAAAGAAAGAAAATCTATTTACTACCCAAAGCTTTCCTTGCTCCATTAATAGAAAATAATTATTTCTTTCTATCTCTCTTTTTATTTCTCTTTCTTGCTATTTCTCTCACACTCTATCTCCTCTTAACTCACACTACTTTATGTGTTCTTCACTTAAATATTTGTTATTTGATTTATCTCTCCCATTTGATTATAAGCTTTTTGTGATAAAGTATAAAAAATTATTTTTTCTAAGTTTTACTCAGTTCATACATTGATTTTTAGATAATAGTTGCTCCATTCATTTATTTATTTAAAAAGAAAGCAATAACAAAGGATGGTGGCTTAGCAGTACCAAACCTTAGCAGTACTTTTATAAATAAAGCTTTTATAAAGCAGCAGTCATCAAAACCATTTGGTACTGACAAAGAAATAGAGTAATGTATTAGTGGAATAGGTTAGATACATACAACACAATAATCAAAGCCTAGAGTAATCTAGTATTCAATAAACCCCCAAACTGTAGCTTCTAGGATAAGAGCACACTATTTGATAAAAATTGCTGGGAAAACTGGAAAATAATATGTTAGAAATTCAACATAGATCTACTTCTCACACCCCATACCAAAACAAGGTCAAAATGGGTATATGATTTGGGCATAAAGGGTGATACCATAAGCAAATTAGGAGAACAAGGGATAATTTACCTATCAGATCTTTGGAAAAGGGAGGAATTTATGACCAAAGAAGAACTAGAGAACATTATGAAAGGCAAAATGGACAGTTTGATTACATGAAGTTAAAAAGATTTTGCACTAACAGAACCAACAGAAACAAGATTAAAAGGGAAATACAAAGCTAGGGAAACTTTTTACAGCTAGTGTTTCTGATAAAAGTCTCATTTCTAAAATGTATAAAGAATTGTGTCAAATGTATAAGAATACAATTCATTCCCCAATTAATAAATGGTCAAAGGATATAGACAATTTTCAGATAAAGAAATTAAAGCCATCTATAGTCATATAAAAATGCAATCACTATTGATTAGAGAAATGCAAATTAAAATAACTTTTAGGTACCACCTTACACCTTTCAGAATGGCAAAGATGACAGGAAAAGATAATGATAAATGGTGGAGGGGTGTGGGAAATTTGGGACACTAATGCATTATTGTTGGAGTTGTGAAATAATCCAGCCATTCTGGAGAGCAATTTGGAACTATGCCCAAAGGGCTATCAAACTGTGCATATCCTTTAACCCATTACTGGGTCTGTATCCCAAGAAAATCATAAAGGAGTGAAAAGAACCCACATGTATAAAAATGTTTCTAGCAGCTCTTTTTGTAGTTACAAAAAATTGGAAAATGAATAGATGTCCATCCATTGGGGAATAGCTGAACGAGTTGTGGTAAATAAAGATAATGAAATATTATTATTATTGTTTTATAAAAAAATGATGAGTAAGTTGATTTCAGAAAGGCCTGGAAAGATTGACACAAATTAATGCTGAGCAAAACAAGCAGAACCATGAAGACATTGTATAAAATAACAGCAAGAATGTGTAATGATCAACTATGAAAGACTTCATTCTTCTCAGTGATTCAGTGATCCAAGGCATTCCCAAAAGATTTTGGATAAAAAATGCCATGTGCATCCACAAAAAGAACTATAGAGAATGAATGTAAATTAACACATGCTATATTCACTTTTTTCTGTTTTTTTTCTCTTCCATAGTTTTTTCTCTTTCGGTATGATTTTTCTCTCCCAACATGATTCCTAAAACAATGTGTAATAAAAATAAATTAATTAACCAAAAAAAAGAAAGAAAGGAACAGTTTATACCAATAATGTTGTCCTTCAATTATGTATTGTACTGTAGCAGAAATTAAAATTCACTTTAGAATCTCTCTCTGATTCAAGATCAAGAATTTTCTAAAGAAAAAAATAAGATTAAAGTAATTATGTTGTGCCCCCAGGATTGAGAATTTTGTTTATTTAAAGGAACAAAGACAAGAACTAATATGATATACTTGCATACAAAAAACACTGAGAACAGAGCCTACAGAGACAAGATAGTTATATCTTACCTCTCCCTCCAGAGTTCTCTGGTAACTTTGAGAATTTAGGTTATGTAAGTTCTCTACTAATTGTTCCATCTCCCAACTAATGATATTCTCATAAATGTAGGAGATGTAGCCCGGTTTGTTTCAACCACGAGCAGCCTTTGTGGGGTGGGGAAGGAGATAGCTTAATTCACTTCCTATACACCAGTCCTAGGTACCAAGTCCAAAAAACAAACTGTGAATCTGAGGAAAATACTATGTAGCAGAAAGAAACAAATACCCCCAGAAATATTCTGCCTCTCAGTTCAGTTTATGGTGTGTGATCTTCAAACTCTGAGCACAGCAGTTAAGATAGACCCTGTCCCAGTATATCCAAATTAAAGAAAGCTATTCTCACTGGTGAGGTAGAGGCCAAAAAGGATCTGACTACTTCCATGCTGGGAGATCTGGTCATGCATATGGCAAGCCCCCTTATACACTTCCTCCTGTTTGACATTTGCTATCCATAGCAAAAAAGTCAGGGATATATTTTTACATAGTATTTATCCCAAATTTAGAACAGTTCTCTGTGGCCTTTGTGTAAACAGGCTTGCCTTATGCATATCCAGATTGTACAAGAAAGCTACTTGCATATATTCCATGTGAGAAGAAAAGAAAGTAGAAAGGAACAAAAGAAGGAAGAAAGGAAGGAAGGAAGGAAGGAAGGAAGGAAGGAAGGAAGGAAGGAAGGAAGGAAGGAAGGAAGGAAGGAAGGAAGGAAGGAAAGGAAGGAAGGAAAGGAAGGAAGGAAAGGAAGGAAGGAATAAACAAATGTGTGGGATCTACTTCATTAGAGGCAAGTGAGATTCCTCCAATAAAGTGTTTTTTGGCTCAGAGCTTTGCCTCAGTTTCTCTTTTGATCATCTGGGGTGATTTTTCCCCCACAAAGCATAATAAAAGTTTTCCTATAGGGCAGCTATATGCAGTGGATAGAGTGCAGTGGATAGAGAAAATGCTCTGGAGTCAGAAGGACCCTACTTCAAACATGGCCTAGACAATAGACTATAGGAAGGTCACTTAATCCTGATTGTCCCATTTTTTTTTCCTTTATCAAAATCTAAAGTAGTTTATGACAAACATTGCTTTCAGATTATGTTGTACTCTATATTCAATTTCTGGTGGTAAAAGACTTAAATAAAGATGCTGAAAAAAAATCAGATTAATTCAATCTCTGATCCTTAACCCTAAGCTTTGAATAAGTCCAATATCTTCTATCTTTGAATCATAACATAATATAACTAATAATATGTTAGAATTAAAAGGGACTTCAGGTCATATTATACAGTGATTCCTTGAAGCATGAATAATATTATAACATTCTCAAATTACTATCCATCCTCCTCTTTTGTGCATAAAGTATTCATTAACAGGTAGGAAGGAAGATGATTCATTTTTAGGCTGCTGTGAATGTTTGGGTTTTTTTCCTTATTTATACTAAGAAAAAAAGCTGCTTCCCTGAAACTTTTAATCCATTCATCCCAGTTCTGATCTTTGAAGTAAAGCAAAATAAGGCAAAGCCATTTTCCATATCACAATTCTTTGTCATACTTCCCCAAAATTTTATATTAAATAGTTCTTTTGGGGGGACTAATAAAACAAGACAATTGAATATTTTTTAATGATTCTCTCCTTTCATTGAGCATTTAATTCTTTACATATGTTTATCTTACTGTAGTACTGAATTTCACATTCAATCTATCCACATTCAATTATTTCCCTTCAAATCTTTTCTCCCACTGATAAGTTCTACCTACAACCTCCATTTTGAATAAAGACTCAGCCCAGTCATCCTTTATTCTATAGATTTCATCATCACAAATTCAACACTTTTTATCTCCTTTTCATATGTTATCTTCCCCCATAATATTTTAAACTTCATGAGGAAAAGGACTATTTTCTTTTTTCCTTGTATTTGTATCAATCTTGCAGATAGTGGGAATAAATAAATGCTTGTTGAGTCATTCATTAGATGAGTAAATTTTCATCATGTTAAATAATTAAAAGATATATTCTTTTAGAATATAGGCCTAGACCTATAGGCCATTAAACAAGTATGGACAGCAACTGCTTATATGCTAGGTGCTATGGGGAAATAAAAAAAGAAAAGGACCTATATTTTCCATTTTTAACAGTATGAGACTTGGAGTTTTCATTTGGTTTTGCCTTTTCCATTAATTACTAGTTAGGAATTTATTTGATTGTTATCTATCCACCAAACTAATAAGTTAAAAATAATATTAAAAGAATATTTTTGTAAAACTCCACCATTTTGCTACAATTTCAATTCCTTTAATAACTTTAGTCTGTTTATAAAACATTAAGAATTAAGTTTTGGAGGGCAGAACCAAAATTGCATAAAAAACAGGAAATTGTCTGAAATCTTGCCAATTCCCCTCAGAAACAATATTAAATCAAGCCTCTGAACAGAGATAGAACCTACAAAAAGACAGAGTGAAACAATTTTCCACCTTTAGATAGCTTGGAAGGACTTCAGGAAAGATCTGTGTCACTTGGATAAAAGAAGAGCATAGCCCAATGCAGACAAAGTCTAAGGAAGCCAGGAAGAGGCTCTTAGGCACAACACAGATCAGCAATAAAGACTCCTTGGTCTTTGACTCAACAGGAAAGTGGCACAGCAGGCTAGTGGTAGAGCCTCTAGCCCTAACACACAAGGCAAATTGTCAGTCCCAGAAACTAGGTAACAACTGGTTCAATGAAGTTGGGCTACTCCAGTACAGTGAGCAAGTGACCAAACACCTCAGGCCCTACCACTTAAAACCAGTAACCCATGCCACATCCTTATGGACTCCAGCAAAGAAACTTAGGACAGTATCTTAGGAACAGAACTCAATTTTAAAAGCCACAAAATAAGCCCTCAAAATGAACAAAACAAAAAAAAAGAATTTTGATCTTAGTGATTATGATGATGACAGTGAAAATCAAAACACCAAATCATACCTACATGCTAAATCTTAAAGTGGGATATGAATTGGTCTCAAGGCCAAAAAGCCTTCTTAGAAGAGCTCAAAAAGGATTTTGAAAGTCAAATAAGAGAAGTATTAGGAAAAGAATTGAGATATGGAAGATAGAGTCAATAGTTTGGAAAATGAAGGACTGAAATTGATTGAAAACAATAATTCCTTAAAAAATGCAGTTAGTCAAATGAAGGGGGAAAGCCCACTGAAGAAAACATCTCCTTTAAAAGTAGAATTAGCCAAATGGAAAAGAAGATACAAAAGCAAACTGAAGAAAATCATTTCTTAAACATTAGAATTGGACAAATGGAATCTAATGTTCTATAAGACATCAAAAATCAGTAAAACAATATCAAAAGAATGGGAAAAAATAAGAAAAAATGTAAAATGCCTCATTGGAAAAATAAATGACCTGGAAAATAGATTCAGGAGAAATAATTTAAGAATTATTATGTCCCGTCCACCGGGACTTTAGTAATTCGTGGGGGCGAGGAGGACCCGACCTGAAGGGAGAGAATAGGCGAGAGAGAGGAAGGAGACTACATGGCAGATGGAATAGTCTCGTTTATTGAAACAAAAGAGCTAGGGTTAAATAGGCCAATGCCGTTAGGGATGAGGAGTTGCAGGAATGTGGAGGTGGTCAGGCTGCCCCGATTGCAGATGGGGTTTAGGTAATTAGCGGAGAATGCAAGGACACGGGGGTTGGGCAGCAGGGAGAGGAGTGTAAGGATATGGGGGTCGAGTAATAGGGAGTGGCAGGCACGGATATGGTCCAGCAGTCTCAAGGTGCAGTTAATCACTCAATCTTAAAGTTTATGCATAGGCCTGTGTTTTCTCATTCTCGGGCCCTGACATTATTAGACTACCTGAAAGCTATGAAGAAAAAAAAGAGCTTGGACAGCATCTCCAAGAAATTATGAAGGAAAAATACCCCACTGTCCTAGAATCAGAAGGTAAAATAGAAATTGAAACAATTAACCAATCACCTCCTAAAAACAATCCCCAAATGAAAACTCCAAGGAATGTTATAGGCAAATTTCATAATTATCAAGTCAAGGAGAAAATACTGTAAGCAGTCAGAAAGAAACAATCAAAATATTGAGGAGTCATAGTCAGTATTACACAGGAATTTGCAGCTTCTACATTTAAGAGGGTAAAATATGATATTCTGAAAGGCAAAGGAGCTTGGACTACAATCAAGAATCAACTATCCAGCAAAATTGAGCATAATTTTTCAGGGGGAAAAATGAACATTCAATGAAATTAGGGACTTTCAATTATTTCTGATGAAAAAAACAGATTTGACCTTCAAATACAGGACTCAAGAGAAGCATAAAAAGGCAAAAATCATTTGTAGATATACATCGACTTAGATATGATGATATAAAAAAATAAATTAAGACTTCTGGGGGTGGAGTCAAGATGGTAGACTGAAACCAGGAAGCTGCTTGAGCTCTCCAAGCATCCCTCAAAAACCACATGAAACCAAGTCTCTGGAAAGAGTCTGATGGAATGAAATCACTCTCCAATTCAAGATAGATTGGAAGGACTTTAGGAAAGATTAATCTCACTGGGGTGAAACTGGTATTTAGCCCAGCTCAGACAGAGTCTGGGAAAGCCAGTGAGATGGTCTTAAATAGAGCAGGTCAGCAACTAAGACCCTCAGTCCTGGCTCAGTAAAGGAGCACACCAGTAAGGGAGCCTCTACTAACAGCTCAGAAGGCAAATTCTGGGACGCCAGGCTGTTTCCTGTAAAGAACAGGTAAATCTGTGAGCAAAATACCAAATACACTGGGCCCCTGTGCTCAAAGCCAAGAATCAGAGCTGCACAGGAAGCTTGGGTCAATGCCCCCTTTACCACAGGAGCAGAGCTTTACCATAAAAGTAAAAAAAAAAAAAAGAGGAAATACAAAAAGAAAAAGAAAGAAAATGATCAAGAAACAGAAAAGAACCTTGACTATAGAAAGCTACCATGGTGACAGGGAAGAACAAAACCACCAACTCCTATGAGGACAAAATGTCCACAGAGGAAATCTCAAAGAGTAATATGAATTGATCTCAAGCCCAAAGAGGGTGTGGAAGTGCTCATAAAAGAATTCAACAGGCAAATAAGAAAAAATTTAAAAAGAAAGGAGAGGTATGCAAGAGAGGGTCACCAGTTTGGAAAAGGAAGGTTATTCCTTAACAAAAATACAACTGGCCAAATGAAAGAAAAAAAATCAACACCTTGAAAAGTAGAAAAAAGAAATTAAGGAATGGAAAAAAAAAATTATCCTGGGACTAGGAAGAGGAGAGGGAAGGCAAAATGGAGTAAATTACATCACATGAAGAGGCACAAAAAGCCTATTACAGTAGAAAGAAAGAAGGGGAGGTGAGCATTGTTTGAACTTTAGTTTCATCAGATTTGACTCAAAAAAGGAACACATTAACTTGGGTACAAAAATTTAAATTAAGTAGGAGAAAAGGGAAAGAAAAGGGAGGGGTGGATAGAAGGGAGAGTAGAAATAGTAGAGGAAAGGAGAAAGAAAAGGGAAGGTGGTTGATATAAGGAAGGAAAGACTGAGGGAGATGGTGGTCAGAAGGAAAACACTGGTGAGGGTGAAAAAAATATAAACAGGGGAGAAAATAGGATGGAGGGAAATACACAGTGGTAATCATAAATGAATATGAATGGGATGTACTCTTCTATAAAACAGAAGCAAATAGTGGAGTAGATTAAAAACTAGAATCCTACTATATGTTATTTACAAGAAACACATTTGAATCAGAGAGATACACACAGACTAAAGGTAGGAATCTAAAGTGAAATCTATTATGTTTCAGCTGAAGTAAAACAAGCAGAGGTAGCAATCCTTATCTCAATCAAAATAAAAGCAAAAATAGATTTAATTATAAGAGATAAGGAAGGAATATACATCTTGCTAAAAGACAGGCAATGAAATAATATCAATACTAAACATATATGCAACAAAAGGTATAGCACCCAAATATTTAGGGGAGAAGTTAAGTGAGTTACAGGAAAAAAAAAAAACAGAAAGCAAAACTATACTAGTAGGGACTTCAACATACCCTTCTCAGAACTAGATAAATCTAAACAAAAAATCAAGAAAGAAGTTAAAGAAGTCAATAGAACTTTAGAAATGTTAGATATAAAAGACCTCTGGAGAAAATTAAATGAGGAAAGAAAGGATTATTTTTTTCAACAATACATGGCACCCACACAAAAATTGTGCATGGATTAGAGCATAAAAACCTCACAATCAAATGCAGAAAGGCAGAAATAGTAAATGTATCCTTTTCAAATTATGATGCACTACAATTACATGTAATAAAGGGCCATGGGAAGATAATCTAAAAATTTTTTTTCTTTTTTTTTATTAAAGCTTTTTATTTGTATAACATATGTATGGGTAGTTCCCCAGCATTGATCTTTACAAAGCTCTCCATTACAACTTTTACCCCCAGTCCCCTCCCCTCCCCTAGATGGCAGGAAGTCCACTACATGTCAATAATATTGAAATACTTGAAAAGTTATGCAAGAAAAATCCTATCTACAAGAAAAAAAAGAAAATCAGAGAAAGGCAACACAATGCAAGCAAACATCAATAGAGATCATGAAAATGTTACGTTGTGGTCCATATTTCATATCCCTCTCTCTGGGTGTATATGGTTTTCTTCAGGGAACAATTGGAACTGGTTTGAGACAATTCTTTGTTGCAGAGAGCCATGTCCATCAGAACTGATCATCATGTAATATTGTTGTTGCTGTGCATAATGATCTCCTGGTTCTGTCGTTTCACTCAGCATCAGTTCATGCAAGTCTCTCCAGGCCTCTCTGAAATCGTCCTGCTGGTCGTTTCTTACAGAGCAATAATATTCCATAACATTCATATACCATAATTTATTCAGCCACTCTCCAATTGATGGGCATCCATTTAGTTTCCAGTTTCTAGCCACTACAAAAAGGGCTGCCACAAACATTCTTGCACATGTGGGTCCCTTCCCCCCCTCTAAGATCTCTTTGGGATATAGGCCCAGTAGAAACACTGCTGGGTCAAAGGGTATGCACAGTTTGATAACTTTTTGAGTGTAGCTCCAAATTGCTCTCCAGAATGGTTGGATCCATTCACAGTTCCACCAACAATGTATTAGTGTCCCAGCTTTCCCACATCCCCTCCAATATTCATCATTATCTTTTCCTGTCATTTTAGCCAATCTGACAGGTGTGTAGTGGTACCTCACAGTTGTCTTAATTTGCATTTCTCTGATCAATAGTGATTTGGAGCAACTTTTCATATGACTAGAGATGGTTTTAATTTCATCACCTGAAAATTGGCTGTTCATATTCCTTGACCACTTATCTATTGAAGAGTGGCTTGAATTCTTATATATATGAGACAATTCTCTATATATTTTAGAAATGAGGCCTTTATCAGAACCATTAAATGTAAAGATGATTTCCCAGTTTGATGCTTCCCTCCTAATCTTGTCTGCATTAGTTTTATTTGTACAGAAACTTTTTAACTTAATATAATCAAAATTATCCATCTGGTGTTCAATTAGGAGTTCCAGATCTTCTTTGGACATAAATTTATTCCATCTCCACAGGTCTGAGAGGTAAACTATATTACGTTCCTCTAACTTGCTTACAAAACCACTATTTATATCTAGATCTTGAACCCATTTAGATCTTATCTTGGTATGTGGTGTTAGGTATGGGTGACAGACTAAAAATTAATTGGAAATTAAATAGTCTAATCCTAAAAAATGAGTGGGTCAAACAAATATAGAAACAATAATTTCAAGAGAGTAATAATAATGAGACAACATACTGAATCTTATGGGATGCAGTCAAAACAGTTCTTGGGAAAATTTTATATCTCTAAATGCTTACATGAATAAAATAGGAAAAGAGGAGATCAGTAAATTGGACATGGAACTAAAAAGCTAGAAAAAGAACAAATTAAAAACCCTTAATAAAATACCAAACTAGAAATTCTGAAAATCAATGGAGAGATTAATAAAATTGAAAGTCAGAAAATATTTGAAGTAGCAAATAAAAACTAAGCTGGTTTTTGTGGGGAGAGGAGGAACAATAAAGTAGAATAAACCTTTGGATAATTTCATTAGAAAAAAAAAGAAAGAAGAAAACTACATTGCCAGTATCAAAAATGAAAAGGGGTCATTCACCACCAACAAAGATGAAATTAAAACAATCATTAGGAGCTATTTTATCCAACTGAATGAAATAAATCTGACAATCTAAGTGAAATGGATGAATATTTATTAAATTGTAAATTGCACAGATTAACAGAAGAGGAAATAAAAATACTTGAATAACCCCATTTTAAGGGAAAAAATGAATAGGCCATCAATGAACTCCCTAAGGAAAAAAAATCTCCAGGGTCAGATGTGTTTACAAGTGAATGCTATCAAACATTTAAAGAATTATTAATTCCAATTCTATATAGGCTATTTGAAAAAATAGATAAAGGAGTCCTACCAAATTCTTTTTATGATGTAAATATGGTGCCAAGATGAGCCAAAATAGAAAAAGAAAATTACAGAACAAATCTCCCTAATGAATATTGCTGCAAAAAAATTTAAATAAAATATTAGCAAAGCGATTACAACAATCTTTCCCCAAGATAATATATTTGTGCAGGTAGTATTTAAACTAGGGCTGCTTCACTATTAGGAAAACTATCAGGATAATGGGCCATAATCAACAACAAAACCAACAGAAATCATATGATTATCTCAACAGAGGCAGAAAAACGATTTGGACAAAATATAGCACCCATTCCTACTAAAAACACTAGAGAGTAAAAGAATCAATGGAGTTTTCCTTAAAATGATCAGCAACATCTATATAAAATCATCAGCAAGCATTATATGTAATGGGGATAAGGCAGAAACCTTCGCAATAAGTTCAGGAATGAAGCAAGGATGCCCTTTATCATCACTATTGTTTTTTTTTTTTTTTTTTATTAAAGCTTTTCATTTGTGTAACATATGTATAAGTATTTCCCCAGGATTGATCTTTCCATTACAACTTTTACTCCCAGTCCCCTCCCCTCCCCTAGATGGCAGGAAGTCCACTACTTGTTAATAATGTTGAAATACTTGACAAGTTGTGCAAGAAAAATCCTATCTACAAGAAAAAAAAAGAAAATCAGAGAAAGGCAACACAATGCAAGCAAACCTCAATAGAGAGCGTGAAAATGTTATGTTGTGGTCCATATTTCATATCCCTCTCTCTGGGTGTATATGGTTTTCTTCAGGGAACAATTGGAACTGGTTTGAGACAATGTTGCAGGGAGCCATGTCCATCAGAATTGATCATCATGTAATACTGTAGTTGCTGTGTATGATGATCTCCTGGTTCTGCTCGTTTCACTCAGCATCAGTTCATGCAAGTCTCTCCAGGCCTCTCTGAAATCGTCCTGCTGGTCGTTTCTTACAGAGCAATAATATTCCATAACATTCATATACCATAATTTATTCAGTCACTCTCCAATTGATGGGCATCCATTCAGTTTCCAGTTTCTAGCCACTACAAAAAGGGCTACTACAAATATTCTTGCACATGTGGGTCCCTTTCCCTCCTCTAAGATCTCTTTGGGATATAGGCCCAGTAGAAACACTGCTGAGTCAAAGGGTATGCACAGTTTGATAACTTTTTGAGCATAGCTCCAAATTACTCTCCAGGATGGTTGGATCGGTTCACAGTTCCACCAACAATGTATCAGTGTCCCAGTTTTCCCACATCCCCTCCAACATTCATTATTATCTTTTCCTGTCATTTTAGCCAATCTGACAGGTGTGTAGTGTTACCTCAGAGTTGTCTTAATTTGCATTTCTCTGATCAGTAGTGATTTGGAGCACTTTTCATATGACTAGAGATGGTTTTAATTTCATCATCTGGGACTTCCTTCCAGGGGTGGAGCCATGGTGGTGGAGATCAGACAGGAGTCTCTGTAACCTCCTCTAACCTGCCCTCAAACCAACAACATATGAAGCCTCTAGATTGATTTTGAAGCAAAAAAATCCACAATATCTGGAGAACAACACGATTCTAGAAGAAGATACTCTGGAAGAACCTCAAAACAGGTCTGTTTTAATTGGGCAGGGGAATGGTCTGCTGAACCCAGACTGCAGCGCAGGGAGACCAGGGCAGGGAGCTGGAGCAGGGAGATGGAAGAGGAGTCGGAACAGGAGTGGGAGCATTGTGCTTTTCACACACCTGGGAGTCTTCTGCGGGCCTCTTGGACCAATCTGTCCTGATTGTGGGCAGGTGGTTTGGAGGGTCTGCCTTTTGAGGGGGATAGATTGTGAACCACTGAACCCCTCATGAGCATCAGACCTAGCTGCCATTACACAGCACCTTAAAGCAATCAATCAAACAACAGGACTGATCAGCACCAGAAATAATTCAATCAGTGGAGCTGCCCAGTACCTGAAATAATTCAATCAGCAGAACTGCCCAGTTCCTGAAATAACTCAATCAGCAGAACTGTCCCAGGGCAAATTAAAGCAGCTGTCCCACCTTTGCCCTAAACAGACCTCACACCTTTAAAAAAAATGAATAAAAACCAAAAAGAGCTCTCACCATAGACAACTTTTATGGAGAGAGGGAAGAACAGACCTCAAATCGTGAGGCCCCTAAAGGTAAAGCAACTCCAGAAAAAGCCCCAAAGAGAGACATAAATTGGTCTCCATGTCACAAGGCTTTCTTTGAAGATTGCATAAAAAATCTTAAAAGAGAGTTAGAAGAAACATGGGGAAACGAAATGAGATCACTGCAAAATAAAATAGAAAAAATGGAAAAAGAATGCA
>JAJPUD010000145.1:612480-630344 GCA_023553655.1 Myrmecobius fasciatus
ATGCTGAGTGAAATCAGCAGAACCAGGAGAACATTATACACAGCAACAAGACTATACGATGATCAATTTTGATGGACATGGTTCTCTTCAACAATGATGTGATTCAAAGCAGTTGTTCTGCGAGGAAGATAGTCATATACATCCAGAGAGAGGCCTGTGGGAACTGAGTGTGAACCACAACACAGCATTTTAACGCTTTCTGTGAATATTTCCATGCATTTTGTTTTCCTTCTTAGGTTGTTTTTTTCTTCTCTTTCTAGATCTGATGTTTCTTGTGCAGTAAGATAACTGTATAGATATGTATACATGTATTGTATTTGTCATATAATTTATCCTATTTAGCATGAATTAGATTACCTGTCATCTAGGGGTGGGGGGTGGGGGGGAGGAGGGGAAAAGCTTGGGAAAAAAAGTTTCTGCAAAGGTCAATGTTGAAAAATCACTCATATGTTTTGTAAATAAAAAGCTTTATAGATAAAAAAAAATTCATCATCTGAAAATTGTCTGTTCATATCCCTTGACCACTCATCTATTGAAGAGTGGCTTGAATTCTTATATATATGAGACAATTCTCTATATATTTTAGAAATAAGGCCTTTATCAGAACCATTAAATGTAAAGATGATTTCCCAATTTGATGCTTCCCTCCTAATCTTGTCTACATTAGTTTTATTTGTACAGAAACTTTTTAACTTAATATAATCAAAATTATCTATCTGGTGTTCAATTAGGAGTTCTAGATCTTCGGACATAAATTTATTCCATCTCCACAGGTCTGAGAGGTAAACTATATTATGTTCCTCTAGTTTGCTTACAAAATCACTCTTTATATCTAGATCTTGAACCCATTTAGATCTTATCTTGATATGTGGTATTAGGTATGGGTCAAGCCCTAATTTCTTCCATAGTAGTTTCCAATTTTCCCAGCAGTTTTTGCCAAATAGTGAGTACTTATCCCAAAAGCTGGGGTCTTTGGGTTTATCAAACACTACATTGTTAAGGTTATTGCCTAGATTATCCTGATAACCTATCCTATGCCACTGATCGACTGCTCTATTTCTTAGCCAGTACCAAATGGTTTTGATATCATCACTATTATTCAATATAATACTGGAAATGTTAGCATTAGCAATAAGAAGGGGAAGAAATTGAAAGAATTAGAATAGGCAATGAGGAAATAAAATTATAACCCTTTGCCTATGACATAATGGTATGCTTACAGAATCCTAGAGAATCAATTAAAAATACTTTAAATAATTAACAATATTAACAAAGTTGCAGGATATAAAAATAAATACTCATAAATCATCAGCATTTCTATCCATTATTAACAAAGCCCAGGACAGAAGAAAAAAAAGAGAAGTTCTATTTAAAATAACTAAACACAATATAAATATCTGGGGATCTATCTTCAAAGAAAAACCCAAGAACTTTTTACACAAAGTCAGATCTAAATAACTGAAAAAATATCTATTGCTCACAGGTAATATATGAAAATAACAATTCCAGCTAAGTTAATTTATATATTCAGTGCCATGCCAATCAAGCTACCAAAAATTATTTTATAAAATTAGAAAAAAAAATAACAAAATTTATCTGGAAGAACAAAAGTCTCAAATTTCAAGGGAAGTAATGGGGGGAAAATGCAAAGGAAGGAGATCTTGCCATAGCAGATCTAAAACTATAAAATTAAATGGCAATCATTAGAACTAGTTGGTAATAGCTAAGAAATAGAGTGGTGGATCAGTGGGATAGACTGGATACACGAGACATAGAAATCAGTGACTATAGTAATCTGTTTGATAAACCTAAAACTTCACTTCTGGGATAACAACTCACTACTTAACAAAATCTTCTGAGAACTGGAAAATAATATCACAGAAACTAGGCATTAAGTAACATCTTACACCATATGCCAAGATAAGGTTAAGATGGGTGAATGATTAAATATAAAGGGTGATATCAGAAGCAAATTATGAGTGCAAGGAATAGTTTATCTGTCAGATCTCCAGAGAAAGGAAAAAATTATGATCAAACAGAAGATAAAGAGCATTATGAACTGCAAAATGGATAATTTTAATCACACTGTTAAAAGTGTTTTGCACAAAGCCAGTGCAAACAAGAATAGAAGGGAAGCAGAAAGCTGGGAAACAATTTTTATAGCCAATATTTTTGATAAAGGCTTCATTTCTAAAATACAGTGAGAACTGAGTAAAATTTATAAGACTACAACTCATTTCCCATTAACAAATGGTCAAAAGATATGAACAAGCAGTTTTCAGCAAAAGAAATTAAATCTATAGTCACATAAAATGCTCTAAATAACTACTGATTAGAGAAATTAAAATTAAAATAACTCACACCTATCCAATTAGCTGGTATGACAGAAAAAGAAAATGATAAATGTTGGAGAAGATGTGGGAAAATTGGTACCTTAATGCATTGTTGGTGGAGCTGTCAACTGATCCAACCGTCCTGGAGAGCAATTTGGAACAATGCTCAAAGGGCTATCAAACTGCTCATACTCTTTGATTCAGCAACACCACTATTAGGTTTGTTTCCCAAAGATATTGTGAAAAAAGGGGAAAAAGAACCACATGTAAAAAAATTTTTTGCAGGTCTCTTTGTGTCGGCTAAGAGAATGCCCAACAATTATGAAAAATCTGAAAAGATTGTGGTGCATAGATGTAATGGGTTAGCATTGTTCTACAAGAAATGATGAGCAGGTGGATTTCAGGAAAACCTGAAAAGACTTACAAGAACTGATGTTGAGTAAAGTGAGGAAAAACCAGAAGAACATGTAGGAAAGCCAAACAGGCAAATGTTATTTCTTTGTCTGAACTCTCTATAATAAAACCTCACAAAGACTTGAAAAGGGAACAATCCCTTCTTTCAATATTCTCCTTTGCCAAATGACAAAATGCATTTTTTTTCAAAAACTAGTTCATATTTGAAGATTCATTCTCACAACTAATAATCTCCAAAAATACTGTATTTCTAATGTCAATTTTAGTCAAACTTTGACACCTGACATATTTTGTGTTGCCTTTTTAAAAACAATTATTCCTAATTTTTCTGTGCCCTAAAATATGCTTATTTTTGTAAAGCTGCCAGTTGGTGTTGGGGAGGAGAGCATTCAAGGAAAATATCATAGCTGTCTTTAAGTATTTGTATGGCTTTTATGTAGAAGTGGTATTAAATTTATTCTGTTTAGCTCTAGTGGGAAGAACTAGAAGCAGTGGGTGGAAATTGCAAAGAAGCATTTTTTTTTTTTGCAACTAAGCAAAGTTACACTTAATCTTAATGTCAGGAAAAAATTCCTAAAGATTTGAGCTATCCAAAAGTAGAATGAGCTGCCCCTAGAGATCGTATGTCCCCTTTCCTTAGAAATCTTCAATCAGAAACTGTTATTTCAGTTAAGTTATAATAAGGATTCTTTGGGATACAGATTGGACTGCTGAGTTGCTTACAAAATATACAACACAGATATTAATTATACTTCATATTATGTCCATGTATAATATAGATATACTGATTATATCTTTTTTGCAATTTAGTTTTTTTCCTTTTATCATTTTAGATATAACATTTGATGCATATATTTAGTGTTGATCTTGGTTTATTGTCTATGGTTAAAGATCATGAAAAACTTCCCCTAACATCTCTACTGATATTGTGAATTTTTATTTTGTGTTGTCTGAGAATTTGATTACAATTCCTGATTTTTTGGATACAACTCATATACAGTAAATTTTGTTCCTATCTAATATATATATATATATATATATATATATATAAGTACATGTATAAAAACCATAAAGATTATGTTTTCCTCCATTTATTTTTGAAGATATAAAATTTTCCCTAAGGACTTACTGCTCTGATTGCATTCTAAAAATTTTAGTATGTTGTCTAATTGTTGTTATCTTTAATGAAATTATCTATTATTTCTATGATTTCTTCTTCAACCCACCAAATTTTTATGGATTCAGTTACTTCATCTTCCATTAATTGTAAATGTTTTTCTTTAGAGCCCTGTATTGAATATATTTATGGCATTTGATCAATAAAGAATGTTTAAAATTTCTTCTTTTATGTGATAACACATGGGCAATGTTTGTAAAAAGATCATGCACAGCTGAAATTTCTATTTCTATACAATAATCTCCATAGAGCTATCATATTTAACTTTTCTAAAATTATATTTCAGTTATGTCTTTTTTGTTGCTTTTTAAATAGAGTTAAATGGCTTTGAAAGGAATGTCCCCAGCTATTATTTTTAGTTTTATTTTCTATATCTTGCTAAATCCAGCTTAGCTTTTAAGTATTTAGATGCTGTGCCATTTGGTTTGTATGTGTTAAAATATTGACATTAATTCATTGTCTACAGTACTTTAAAACAAAATGTGTCTTTTCCCCATTTGTCTTTTCATCAAGTCTATTTTTCCTGTTTCCTAATTTGTAATCACCATTGCCAACACGATTTTATTGGGTTACTTAAAGCATAATAGCCAGCAAAGTTATTTTAACTCAGAATTTTTACAAACAATATGTCGAGGAAGTCTACTCTTTTCTAATCTGATAATTTCATCCCATTAACAGTTATGTTTATTTCATATTTTGCTCCTTTAATTTTTTTAAAAAAAAGTATTCATTGATCCCTGCTCCCCTATTAAAAGAAGACTAGTGAGAAAAGAGTGCACTTAGTTTGACCTTTGCATCATGGCTTCTTCTTCTGTATCACTGCATCTCTTCTCATTTTTCCCTCAATCATAGATTCTTTTCTTCTTTCATTCTCTTTCTTTCTTCCTCTCTTTTGTTCCTCTTAAATCTCCTAATCATTAGAGTTTGTTTTGCTTTTGCCTAATCCTTCCATTAATCCACCTTCATTCTTATTTCACCCTCCATGTTTCCTTATGAAGTCAAATGTGTTTCTATACCAAACTGTATGTGTTTCTTTCAAATAGTTCAGATCAAAGTGAGGTTCCAGAGTCTCCCACTCTCCCTACAACATCATTGTTTGTATACACAAGTAAATCAGATTACATGAGAAAATACTTATCCTTCCTCCTCTTTTCTTCCCTAGTTTATACCATTTTCTTTACTTTCTGTTTTTAAAAATAGTAAGAATATATTGAAACTTTTCCCAGGAATTTAGACTTATTTAACTTTTTCTATAACCTCTTATGGCATTAGAGTTCAGAGTAGGAGACATATTATTTTCCTATTCAAATGGAAAGTCTCATCCTTATGTAGTCCTCTTTGGTTACTCGTTTGTATTTACCTTTCTGTCTTTATCTTAACTCTTGTTTTTTTGTTTCAAAGTGTCCTGTCAATTTTGACCTTTTCATCAGGAAAGCTTGGAATTTCTCTCTTTCATTAAAGATCCATTTCCACACCTAGTAGGATTATATTCAGTTTTTCTGGATAAGTTGTTCTTAGCTGCTTGTAACTGTTTTTGAAATATATTTCATATGTGGACCACAACATAACATTCTCATACTCCTTGATTGATGTTTGCTTACATTGTGTTTCCTTTATCTGATATATCGTTTGTGTAGATAAGATTTTTCTTGCACAACAATGATAAGTAGGGAAATATGTATACATATATTCGATTTGCCAATATTTTAACATAATTAACATGTAGTGGATATCCTGCCATCTAGGGGAGGGGTGGGGAGTTGGGGGGAAAAATTTGTAACAGAAAGCTATGTAAGGGTTATTGTTGAAGAATTACCCACACATATGTTATGCAAATAAAATAAAAAAATAATTTAAAAAAATTATTACCTACTCATCTGACATATAGCAAGTTCAGCATATATCTGTTTGCATGTTGTCTCCCCTATTAGATTGTAAACTACCTGAGGGATAGGGACTGTCTTTTTCCTTTTTTGTGTCATCAGCATTTAGTACATTACCTGGCACAGACTTGGCACTTAAATGCTTTCTGATTGAGTTATTTTGTAGCTCAACTAAAGATGTGGTTTAGTAAAATGTTTTAAAATAAAATATATATATATATATATATATTTCATTCTCATTGCTGCTTTAGAGTGGTTTCTGCTAAATCTTCTGACTGGATCCTTGGTACCTGAACTTGCTTTCTCATTACTTGTACGTTTTCTATTTGTCATTTTCTATCTTGGCTAACCTTTTTTAAATTCTTAATCAGGTTTTCTTTCAGAAAATAATCAGTAAATTATAAGAAGTGAGAAGAACCTGAAAATCATTATATACTGCAACAACAACATTTTAATAAGGATCAATTTTGAAAGACTTAGCTGCTTTGATTGTAAGTACCTTAATTATAAGCAAATAACCTGGAAATCTAGTAGCAACAGAAAAAAAAATGGCCTCTATATGCAGTAAATGAATTCATGAATCTATGAATAAATACTAGAAAATGAATGAAAATGATTTGATGTTTGATAAGACAAAGAACTCTGTGGAATTTGAGGAGAATATGGAATAATACATTATTCTAAAGTAGTTTATAAGAAAATTTTGAATTATGGGAACAGAATTTATGTCTTGAACAGCAAAAATAATGAGCAGAAAAGAAAAACTGGGATTTGCAATGACAAGCCTTACCAAAGAAACAAAAGAGAGCAAATATGAGAAGAGAAACAAAAAGCAAGAATATTTTTAAAATGTGATCACTATGCAAGAAATACATACTGATTTCAAACATAGGATACATAGAGAATCACGGTGTTCTCAGAAGAACTTGATATGACAAAAAAAAATTAACAGCATAATGCAGGAAATAATAGAAGAATTCATAGATCTCTTCCAGGAAAAGTATACAAAAACATGGCAGCAAACTCTAAGACATATAGTTGTTAAATTTCACAATTCATTTCAAAATCAAGTTCTACAAGTCATCAGGATAAAGGATTACAGTACAGTACAGTTTCTAAGGGAAATGTAGTAGTAATTCTAAAGTCCCCTGATCTTAGAGTGCTATTGTTCTAACAATCTGTCTGCCAATGATTCTAAAGTCTTCTGGTTTGCAGACTGTGGAATAGATAATCTGTAGGTTACTAATAACCAAGTTCCTGAGACAATAGTGAATGGACTATTCCTCAGTTCTACTTTGGGGCCATAAAATTACTATATCAATGCCATGAAGAACTGGATTTCTCTGTCTTTTCCTACAAATTTGTCTTCTTGCTCCTGGTTCTTTGCTAAATCCTTTTGTAACTTAGCCTGCTTCAATTGGCATTACAATTAAAATAAACTTTGCCCCTTGACTTGGAAATCAGTTCAAGCATGCAAATTCTTTTGAGAAACCTCATGACACCGGTCTATGACCCTAACCTTTTAGGGTTTCCTTCTGTACCTCAACAAGGAGAAAGATCTTCAAATACAAAGGAAAGGACATCTGAATAACATTAAATTATTTTGCATTCACAAAAAAAGAGACAGAGAATGGAATAATGTGCTGCAAAGAACACTGGGGCTTATTGTTACAAGTCAGATTTACCAGATTTTACCTACCCTGCAAATCTCAGCTTAACCATAAAGGACAAAAAAAGAATATTCAATAACAAAGAAAAGTTTGAAATATTTAAGGAAACAAAAGCAGAATTGAAGAAAAATTCTTTTTTTGCTTCTTGCACATTTCAAACAATAGAAATGCAAGAGATGTATATAAATGCAATAGGCCCAGTTTTTAACAGCAACAGAATGAAAACAAAAACACCAATAATAGAGTTTTGTCCAGATGTACTCGAGGAGAAAGATGAAGGCAGAAATCTGGTTGATAGTGAACCAGCAGACAGGGGACATTATAGACAGAACCTGGAGACATCCTGCCTACATCTTTTGGGGTATTACCTTATATCATATGAGGGTGCATGATAAAAAGGGAAGAGAACAGCAGAATAGAAAGCAGTGAATGATATGCAGAGTCAAATCAGAGGCTAGAAATGATGGGAGCAATTTCTGTGATCTCAGAAAGAGAAGAGTTTATTGGAGAATGAATGAGGTAGAGTGAAAAAAAAGATTGAAAAGGAAAAGAAAGGAAGGAGACCTTATTCTGGAGGTGGGAGGGGGTTCCACTAATGAATGTTTCCTATGGGTAAAGGAAAGTGAAGACCCTGAATTGAATGAAGCCTTAAGGGAGTTACTGCATAAAAAGTCTATTAGCAGTTGGAAGGAGATGGGATGGGACGGATTGGAGTCCCTGAAAACCATTGGTATCTGAAGGAGTTAGAGAGCATATGCACTGGGAGATTTCTAGACAAATTTAGAAGGAAAAAATTCAACGAGAGAGTATAGATTGGAAGAAGGGGAATATGACCTGCCATAGGGCAGTATCTTCTCTTGACACTTGAAGTAATTGATATTGTTATGAGACTAAGGCACAATGGAAAGGGGGAATCCAAGGGATAAACCCTACCAGCAGTGGCAGAAAAATATCTGGAGGGAAAAATCTTAAATGGATACTTGGAAGTTTCTATTATTTAAAAAATACAGAAAGAGAGAGAGAGAGAGAGAGAGAGAGAGAGAGAGAGAGAGAGAGAGAGAGAGAGACCAGTTCATTATAGGAATCGTGAATCAAGAAATGGTCTACTTCAACTAAAAAACTACTAGAAACAATTCACAACTTTAGCAAAGTTGCAGGATACAAAATGAATCCACATAAATCATCAGCATTTTTATATATTACCAATAAAGTTCAGCAGCAAGAGATACAAAAAGAAATTCCATTCAAAATAACTGTTGATAGTATAAAATATTTGGGAATTTATCTGCCAATGGATAGTCAGGAACTATATGAACTAAACTACAAAACACTTTCCACACAAATAAAATCAGACCTAGTCAATTGGAAAAACTTAAAATGCTCATGGGTAGGCCGAGCGAATATAATAAAAATGACAATATTTCCCAAACTAATTTACTTATTTTGTGCCATACCAATCAAACTCCCAAGAAATTATCTTACAGATCTAGAAAAAATAGTAGCAAAGTTCATTTGGAAAAACAAAAGGTCAAGAATTTCAAGGGGATTAATGAAAAAAAAAGGCTGACGATGGTGGACTTGGCTGTACCAGATCTAAAACTATATTACAAAGCAGCGGTCATCAAAACCTTTTGGTACTGGCTAAGAAATAGAGTAGTCAATCAGTGGAATAGGATAGAATCACAAGACAAACTAGGCAATAACTATAGCAATTTAATCTTTGATAAACCCAAAGACCCCAGCTCTTGGGATAAGTATTCACTATTTGACAAAAACTGCTGGGAAAACTGGAAACTAGTGTGGAATAAATTAGGGCTTGACCCACATCTTACACCACATACCAAGATAAGATCTAAATGGGTTCATGATCTGGATATAAAGAGTGATACTATAAGTAAATTAGAGGAACATAATATAGTTTACCTCTCAGACCTATGGAGATGGAATAAATTTATGTCCAAAGAAGAACTGGAACTCTTAATTGAAAACCAGATAGATAACTTTGACTATATTAAGTTAAAAAGTTTTTGTACAAACAAAATCAATGCAGACAAGATTAGGAGGGAAGCAATAAATTGGGAAATCATCTTTACATTTAAGGGTTCTGATAAAGGTCTCATCTCTAAAATATATAGAGAATTGTCTCATATTTATAAGAATTCAAGCCATTCTCCAATCGATAAATGGTCAAAGGATATGAACAGACAATTTTCAGAGGATGAAATTAAAACTATTTATAGTCATATGAAAAGGTGCTCCAAATCACTATTGATCAGAGAAATGCAAATCAAGACAACCCTGAGGTACCACTACACACCTGTCAGATTGGCTAAAATGACAGGAAAAGTTAATGATGAATGTTGGAGGGGATGTGGGAGGGCTGGGACACTGATGCATTGTTGGTGGATACAGCCATTCTGGAGAGCAATTTGGAGCTATGCTCAAAAAGTTATCAAA
This sequence comes from Myrmecobius fasciatus, assembly GCA_023553655.1. Taxonomy (NCBI): domain Eukaryota; kingdom Metazoa; phylum Chordata; class Mammalia; order Dasyuromorphia; family Myrmecobiidae; genus Myrmecobius; species Myrmecobius fasciatus. Next base: position 622,415 of record JAJPUD010000145.1, read on the forward strand.
CTGTGCATACCCTTTGACCCAGCAGTGTTTCTATTGGGCTTATATCCCAAAGAAATCATAAAGGAAGGAAAGGGCCCCACATGTGCAAGAATGTTTGTGGCAGCCCTTTTTGTAGTGGCTAGAAACTGGAAATTGAATAGATGCCCTTCCATTGGAGAATGGCTGAATAAATTATGGTATATGAATATTATGGAATATTATTGTTCTGTAAGAAATGACCAGCAAGATGATTTCAGAGAGGCTTGGAGAGACTTACATGAACTGATGCTGAGTGAAATGAGCAGAACCAGGAAATCATTATACACGGCAACAACAGTACTATATGACGATCAATTCTGATGGACATGGCTCTCTTCAACAATGAAATGTTTCAAACCACCTCCAATTGTTCACTGAAGAAAGCCATATACACCCAGAGAGAGGGATGTGAAATGTGGACCACAACATAACAATCTCATACTCCTTGATTGATGTTTGCTTACATTGTGTTTCCTTTATCTGATATATCTTTTGTGTAGATAAGATTTTTCTTGCACAACAATGATAAGTTTGGAAATATGTATACATATATTTGATTTGCCAATATTTTAATATAATTAACATGTAGTGGATATCCTGCCAACTAGGGGAGGGGTGGGGAGTTGGGGGGGGAAATTTGTAACAGAAAGCTATGTAAGGGTTGTTGTTGAAGAATGACCCACACATATGTTATGCAAATAAAATTTAAAAAATAAAAAAAAAATAAAAATAAATGGTCTACAGCAACAAAATTTTGATGGATAATAAAGAGTGAGAAAAATTCTTTTTTTTGGAAGAGATGCAAAAATTTTTTTTTTTAAATTACCAGTATTAGTTGAAGGGGAGAAAAGGAAAGAAGAATCCATTTGACTAATGGAGGAGGGATGTAGAAGAGAGGAAGAAGCATAAGCAAATAAAAATAGGAGAGAGGAACTAATAAACAAAGTCCTAAAAGGAAAAGTATAATAAAAGACAAGAAGGAATTAGGGGTAAGGAGAAGAGAAACATTGAGAACAGAGCCACCATAAAAACAATTAAGCATTTGAAGGAATATAGTATTATGTTTATAGCAGAAGAAGGGGAGAGGGAATCATTTTTTAAAATAGAGACAGAAAAGGAAAAATATACACCTAACTCTTATAAAATGTATTATGGAATATAGTGTAAATTATTAGTCAAAGCCTAATTTCTAGCAGGCTTCTTTCCAGCTTTCCCAGTAGTTTTTATCAAATTAAAAATCCTGTCTCTCCTCCCTCACCTCAACTCCTTCTGCCCCAGGTAATTTGTTTTCCACTTTATCAAACACTGGATTATTGAGTTACATTATTGCTTATTCTCTCTTGTCTGGTCTATTCCATTGATTCCATTGATTTCTCTCTATTTTTTTAAACCAATATCACATCTATTGGTCTAATTTCCAAGTTACACTGAGGTTTGAAAATCCTGTTCTCTTTTCATCCTTATTCCCCCCCCCCATTTTCCTTGATATTCTAGATCTTGTATTTTTCCAAATGAATTTTATTGTTTTATCAAATTTATTATAATATCCCCTTAGAAATTTGACTAATAAAACATTGAAAGTGTAAATTAATTTTGGAAGTATTGTCATATTTTATTATATTATCATTTATTACATTTTACTTTATTAGATTACAGTTAGGATTAACAACAATGAATATTCCTTCAGTTATTTGTTCTCTATTTTTTTAAAAGAAGACTTAGTAATTGATTTTATACAAGCATACATTCGTAGGTGGATCCCCAGATATATTATGTTTTTGCAGTTATTTGAAGTGGGATTTCCCTTTTTAGTTTTGCTTCTTTTTTGTTATTATTTATAAAAATGCTGTTAATTTTTCAGGGTTTATTTTGGATCCTGCAACTTTGCTCAAGCTATTAATTATCTCTATATCTTTGCTAATTCCTTACAGGTGTTTTTAATTTTTGTTGTTTTTAATTTATATATGCTTATAGTCCCACAGGAAGGAAATGCAACCACATTTCATCAGTGAAAATACAAATAAAAGTCTCTGTGCCTGACTGATTTGGTTAATTAAATATGAAAAGTAAAGCAGATAAATGAATTTTTTCATTTTATTTTTATTCTCAGTTCCAAATTTTCTCCCTCCCTCTGCTTCTACTCCATTTATTGAGAAAGAAAGAAATATAATGCCCATTCATTTCATGTGTGTGTTTGTGTGTACATATACACACAATTTATGTATGTGTGTAAATATAGTTATGTAAAACATTTTTGCATTAGTCATATTTCAGAAAAATAAAAAAGGAAATCATACGCTTCAATCTGCATTCTGAGTCCATCAGCTCACTATCATCAGTCCTATCTACAGGGGGAAGACATTTTTCATAATGATTCCTTTGTAACTGTAGTAGATCATTGTAATGATTAGAATTACTAAGTCTTTCACAGATGATTATCTTTATAATATTGTTGCTATTGTGTACATTGTTCTCCTGGTTCCACTAACTTCACTTTAAATCAATTGATATATGTCTTCCCACACTTTTCTGCAGTCATTTCTTTTTTTCCAAAAGCATTTTATTTTTCAAATAAACATAAAATAGTTTTCAACATTTATTTTTGTAAGACTTTGTGTTCTAAATTTTTCTTTCTCCCTCCCTTGATATTCCCCTCCCCAAGACAACAAGCAATCTGATATAGGTTAAATGTGTACAATCCTTTTAAACATATTTTCATATTTGTCATATTGTACAAGAAAAATCAGACCAAAAGAAAAAAAACACAAGAAAGAATTTTTTTTTTAAAAAATGGTTAAAATATTGTGCTTCAACCCACATTCAGTGTCCATCTATTTCTGGATGTGATTGGTATTTTTCATCTCTTGGAATTTCTTATGATTCTCATAGCATCTTATTCCATCACATTCAGATATCATAATGTGTTCAGTCATTCTCCAACTGATGGGCATCCCCTCAGTTTCCACCTTTTTGCCACAACAAAAAAAGCATCTATACATATTTTTTGAACATGTCTTTTTCCTTTTTCTGTGATATCCTTGGTGTAAAGACCTAGCAATGGTTTTGCTGTGTCAAAGGGTACAGTTTTATATTCATATTCTTTGGGCATAGCTCCTAATCACTCTTCAAATGGCTAAATGAGTTCGTAGCTCCACCAACACTATATTAGTGTACCTACTTTGTCATTTCTCCTATAACATTTATCATTTTTCTTTTTTGTCATTATAGCCATTGTCTATGTGGTGGTAAATCAGAATTTATTTAATGTACATTTCTCTGAGTCTTAATAATTTAGAGCATTTTATGCTCAGAGCTTTGATTTCTTCCTCTGAAAACTTTCTTTTCATTTCTGTTGACCTTTTATCAATGAATAGTTGCTCTTATTCTTATGATTTGGGTCATTTTCCTTTAGGTTTGAAAAATGAATTCAATATTATAGAAGCGGTATATTTTTTTCTAATTTCTTGTTTTTCTTCTAATTTTGGCTGCATTAGTTTGTGCAAAAAAATTTGATTTCATATAATCAAAATTATCCATCTTACCTCAAATGAACCTTTTTCTTGTTTTGCCATAAATTCTTCCTCATCCATAGATTAGATGTGTAATTTCTTCCATGCTCTACTAATTTCTGTATAATACTTTATGTTTAAATCATGTATCCATTTTGCACTTTATCTTAATAAACAGTTTGAGATGCTGGTCTATACATTTTTTCTGCCAAATTGCTTCCCTGGTTTCCCAGAAATTTTTGTCAAATACTGTCAACTAGTCATTGTACCAATTACTGGGATCTTTGGTTTAATCAAACACTAGGTTAATATGTTCATTACTTCTCTTTATTATGTAACTAATAATATCTTCCATTGCTCAACTACTTAATGATAAAATTTTATAATTTTAGCACTGTAAAAATTTGAGATATGGTACTGATGAGGTCCTGGGTTGTTAGATGGAAGTTGACTGAGAGAGCCTGTATTATTGTAAACAATCTAGAAGTGTAGCTAGTCCCTGAGGCAAGCAGGGAGGAGCATTGATAGGATTATAAATGGATTTTTTTAAATTTTGATTAGCTGTTTTGTTTCTGTTTTGTTTAAGTACACTTTATTATAGTTCCCTCCCCTCCACCCTGGGTGGCGGTCTCTGTTAAAATGTCTTTCCCCTTCTTAATTGCTAAAAGCCACTTTCCTTACTAAAATTCTCTTGGATTGTCATATCTCATCATTTTGGTGGCTTAGTATGGGGAAAATCTGACTGTACCCCATAACTTCAACAATACTACTAGGTCCCCTTTGCTTTTTTCCCCATTGATTCCCTTGATTATTCCTCCAACTGAATTTTATTATTTCTCCTAGCTCTATAAAGTAATTCCTTGGTTGTTTGATATGATACTGAATAAGTAAATTAATTTAGGTAATATTATCATTTTTATTGTACTGGCTCTGCCTATCCATAAGCAATTAATATTTGTCCAATTGCTTAATCCGGTCTCTATTTGTGTTATTAAAAGATTCCATGGAATTTAGCAGGATCAGAGAGTAAGCCTAGAACAAGCTGCTGCTGCCCACTGCTTCCCCAGTTGCCAGCTGATCCAGGAGTAGTGCTACAACCAATGCTCTTTTAAAGTGAAAAAAGAATCCTTTATTAGATTCTCACAAGAATTGGGTGTCCTCACAAGAATTAGGAGCAAGCTTTATATTGTTAGTTCAGTTCCTTACCCCTCCCTTCAAGGTTTAGATTGGTCATATTTATAGTCAGAGTTAGCTACCATTGTTTGGCTTTACAATCCAAATTACAATTAGGTTGGATTTAATCAGAGTTTCAATTGGTCAGATTTACAATCCTCTTTATTTGCCCATTCCATATTTCAAAAAGTTTGTGTCCTGTCATTGACTCTAAATCGTTTGGGCCAGTTTAAGCTTTTGATAAGGTTCCCTTTGTCAGGAACTTTGATATTTAGCCAGTTCCTTGACTCACATGGTAATTGGTTGAAGATATCTTAACAAGATACTTTACCTCTCCCTTCAGCCTATTTTGACAATATCTTCTTCTCATACTCCTCACAATATAAAAAGTATTTTGTAATTGTGTTCATACAGTTCCTGAATAACTCTTACCAGATAGATTTCCAAGTATTTTATACTGTCTATAATTATTTTAAATGAAATTTCTCTTTCTAAATCTTCCTGCTGGATTCTGTTGGTAACATTATGCTGATGACTTATGTGAGTTTATTTTGTAACCTGCAACTTTACTAATTATTTATTTTTATTTTAATTATATTAGATATAAATATATAATGTTTAAATTTAGTTTAATTTTTTACAAATTTTAAAATAAAATATGTAATACAAATAAATTATATTAATTTAATTATTTTGATTATTTTGTCAGTTGACTGTCTAGAATTTCCCTAAAGATAAGGAAATTTTCAAGGATCCATTAGAATCAAATCCTACAATACTACAGAGTGACTGAAAATAATGACCATTAATTTATAAATAGTCAAAACAAACCAATCTTAGCAAATAAAATATCTCAATTCCTTTCACTCCACCCACATACACTTATAATAGTGTTTCTATGAGGTGGGATACTGTAAAGGCACAGAAATAGAACTTAATATTGTGACACAGGAATACCTTTGTTAGTCACTGAAAATCAAGATATAAATTTTAGCTGTATTCATTCATTCACCTTCATGACTTAACCTCTAACCCATAATCCAAGGTGCAGGTGAGGGTGGTGACAAAAGATCACATGAAATCTAAAGATTGAAAATGACAAGCAACTACAACTTTAGATATTCAGAGTTATTCATTTCAAGGCTCAATGAATTTATTTATCTCTACCTATCAGTCCAATTGCCTGGGCATACTTCTCAATTCGAAGCCTGGGAAGAAAGGAAGTTTGAACAGTGCAATGAATACCAAAGTTTTACTCTTCAATAAAGAACAAAAGCATTCATATCTTTTATATATTCCTCACCCCACTCCTATATACATATCAAAAAAGTCACATGACTAAGTACTTTGTGATGTCTCCTCTCTTTCAAGGCATAGCTGGCCAAATCAGTATTACTTACTCCTGTCCAGCACTGCCTCCACTCCTCAAGCCTCTCACTCAGTAGTTAAGACTGTGCTTGTCTAGCTCTTCCACTATAAAGACTTTTCCTTCACCCATATCTCCATTTCAAAGTTTAACTAAAGTTATAGCCCCTAGAATAAAAATACAGAAAGAGAGAGAGAGAACGGAAGGAAGGAAGAGAGAGAAAGGAAGAAAGACAGAAGAAAGAAAAAGAAAGAAAGAAAGAGATGGAGGGAGGGAGGAAGAGAGGGAGGAAAGGAGAGAGGAAGGGAGAGAGGAAGGGAGAGAGGAAGGGAGAGAGGGAGGGAGAGAGGAAGGAAGGAAGGAAAGAAGGAAGGAAGGAAGCAAGCAAGCAAGCAAACAAGAAAGCAAGCAAGAAAGAAAGAAAGCAAACAAGAAAGAAAGAAAGAAAAGAAAAGGGAAAAAACAGCGCAGTGCCTGAGGACTCCCTCCCTTCTCCAGGCAATTTCCCCTAATGGATTCATTCTGTGATAGGAATAAAGAAGATTCTTTGTGACAAAACTATTTTGTCTTTTATAAGGGGAAGAGGGAGTGAGATAGGAACACTAAAGTTTAAAAATGGCTTTAAAAGGGGGGGGGGAGTTGGAGGGGGGAAAGGGAGAAGGGAAAGGAAGGGTAAAGAAATGGGTAGCAATCTTCACCCTTTCCCCCCTCCGTGAATGTGTATTGTTGTACCAACTTTTTCCCAGCACGTGGCGCTATGATAAGTGTTATCTCTGGGGCAGCATTAAAGTATTAATAGGACCTATCACTCTAGCACCTCAGGATGCTGAGTAGCATTCATTGAATTTGCGGGTTTTATGATACCTCCTGAGTATTACTATCACTTTTTTTCTATGCCTGAGATTTAGATTACACTTTTGTATGCGTGCACCCCCCCACACACATACACACATCCTTTCGTGACCTCACTTAACCCCAAACACACGCCCCTGTACCATTCTTTCTGCTCGACAGCCCCAATCTATTCTTCTGTTAGCATTTTACTCTGCCCCTAGCAAAGTGGATTGGTTTGAAAACGACAACACCTGGCTGAAAAGGTTGGGAGAGATGCGGTGAAGGGGAAGGGGGAGGGTGCGGAGGGAGGAGAAGGGAGGATTGGGGGAGGATCAGAGGGAAACGGAAACCTGGAGTCTGAGCTGGGTGAACAGCGAAGCGGATAGAGCCTTCTGCCGACCTCTGAGAGATGATGTAAAAATTTGCCATCCGATTCTTCCCCCCCCCTTTTTTTTTGCAACCTATTCTTTCGTGATTAATCACCAACTATCCAAGCTATTCTCTGCTAACAAGAAGATCATGATTGAATGACTCCTTCTTTCCACAATAGGTAAGCCAAAATAGGTAGTTGTTCAAAGATAAGCTTGTGCAAATCTGTACAAAACATTCAGTTCGGTAGCTACCGTTCTCTGGGCTATGCACTGTATGCATTTTCTTCTCTGGTGAGAAATATGGTGACCAAAACATAAAGGCAATGGGGAAGCCAGTTATATAACATAAGGGAAATCTTGTTTCCTGCGGTTTTCGAAAAGCAACTGAAAACTTCACAAGAGAGGGAGGTCAGAGAAAGGGGCTGTTTGTGATGAATTCAAAGAAATATGATAAAAATGATTTTAAAGATATTTCAGTACAATTCGGAAAAGGCTAAATATATAGACAAAAATCAGGGATTGCATGTTGTGTTTTTATTTCATAACCAGAAAAGTGATTTTAAAAACATTGCCTCTTCTTCAGAAGGATGTGGAGGAAGAATAGTGTGAGGTGTGTGTGTGTGTGTGTGTGTGTGTGTGTGTGTGTGTGTGTGTGTGTG
>JAJPUD010000145.1:630354-745388 GCA_023553655.1 Myrmecobius fasciatus
GTGTGTGTGTGTGTGTGTGTGTGTGTGTGTGTGTGTGTGTGTGTGTGAGAGAGAGAGAGAGAGAGAGAGAGAGAGAGAGAGAGAGAGAGAGAATGAATTATTAACTGGTATCATGGAGAAAAGACAATGTTGTGTGCTAAACTGTTAAGATTAAACAAGTAGGATTTCCCTGAAAGCTAGAAGAATCACCCATATATCTAAAAAATCCTTCAGATAAAATTAGTTGTTTGTGCCATTACTAAAAGGTGGGGAGAGCAGAAAGAATGAGGAAGTGGACAATTTCTGCCTTCTTGCAGATGCTAAGCATCCTCTTGGATTTTACCCTTTACTAAAATTACATAATTTAATCATTCTATAGCAGCAAGATTGAAAAAGGCCACTTAAAATCCACGGGAGACTGTGTCAATACAAAGCTGTCTGGAGTTCAAATTCACGGGGAAGATATCTTCACTGTAGTAGAAATGTAAAGGTTAGGGAAAGGGACTGGTCATAAATTCAACGTTTTTAAATAATCAAAACCATTTCTATTGTCTTGGACAGTGATTTCTGTTACTTTAATAGAATGACTATTGCTATTCATAAAAGTAGGATAGATTCCCAGAAGGCATGATATTATATGATGTAATAAAGCATGGTATGAATATGTAGATCATTTCCTTTTCTATTTTTCTTATTCTGACTGAAAAGGAAGTGGAAGATTGTGCTGCTCAGTAGGGAGCAAATGAGCTATTTAGAAAGGCAGACTCAGTGTTCTCATGGCTGTGTTAACTAAGCTTTGCCCATTTTGTCTTGAGCTCTGTATCACCATGACGACTGGTGGGGGAGGAGATGGGGGAAAGAGTAGGGAAACAGCTCCAATTACATGGAAAACACAGAACAAAACTTTCCTAGCATTAGGTAGGGAAAAAAAGAAAGAAAAGAAACAATAAACAGCACAGTGCTCACTTCTCTTCTTATGTCTTCTTGACACCTAACAATAATACACACAGTGAAGTTTTGAGTTTGGCTGCTCCCTGTACAGATTTAAACATTGTCTGTAAGGGTTTAAGGATTTGGGGAAGGCAGGGAGGGGGGAGTCCTTCCACCCCCACTCTCACCCTAGTAGTGTTTCTTGTTTCAGCACCATGGCCAGAGCACAGGCAGTGTCTCTGATGTCCACAAGCTAAGTAGGTAGAAGGATCTGATTCCTAAAATATTTGCTGATCTTTCTACGAAAAAGAAAAAAAAAATGTCAATTTGGATACAGTGAGGGAATCTGATTGTCATAGTAGCTAGAGAGTTTGCAAATGGTTACATTCATACTCAGTTATGCATCAGAAATCGAGAGCAATGAAACAGCAAAAAGAAAGAAAGAGAGAAAAGAAAAGAAAAGAAAAGGAAAAAAAATAGTTCAATTACCGGGAAAAATACAAAGATCAGAAGCCTGACCTCAGAATTAGGGAATTTAAAGCAAGTCCCATCAGCTTGTATACACCATCAGTTCGTTCCATGGTTTTTAGCTTCTGTCTTGAACTTTTTATGTACAGATGACAGAAAGATACGGTTGCAGCACTTGATTCAGAGCTGGACAGATAATTGTCATTTTAGGGACTGTGTGATAGAATAGAGAAGGAAAATGATATACATGCCAGTTGATCCTGAAAAGATGGAGAAAGTATATAGCAAAGGACTAGTCAATGACAATCTCAAGCTATCAACCAGATTAATCAGAGCAAGTTCCTTAAATTTTCAGTTCTCTGTGCATTAGAAGAGTGAAGGAATAGTTGATAGTTCTTGTATTATTAACAACATTCATATTATATTAGAATGCTTCTCTTTCTTCTTTCTTCTCTTGTCCTCTTTCCCTTGTGATTGGAAGAAATTAAGGAAATATAAAATATAAAAATAAATGCAGATAGAGGGAAGCTCAGTTCCAAAAAAAAAAAATACTCTTCCAGAGGAACATTTAAGTGTTAGGAGATATAGTTTAGATTTTAATTGCATTTCAAACAGCATTTCTTACAAAGCTATTTTCATACATAAAAGTTCCATAATTGCTTAGAAACACTGAGGAAGCTATAAAACTTCCTAACAATGTTCACTTATTGAAGAACCTTTAGTTGATGTGAATTATCTCCATGTAAATGATTTTTATTTTGTTTTTGTGGCCTTGTTTTTCCATCTGCCTGTGAATGTTATGATTGCATTTTAATTTATTATGCAAGGAGAATATAGGAAGCATCAAGTACAATTTCAAACAGTAACTTAAAAAGCATGCCCAAGTCTTTTATTATGATTGATAGTGTTGAAAGAAGTATCATTAAATAGCTTATTCCAGACTTAGACAGGATCACTGACTGTCAAAGTGTTGCACAATTTCATGCATTTCATTTCTAGTGAGTGATGGAAATGATATGATTAGCTTGGTTATTCAAAGGACATGCAAGTCAACATATAGGTAAATGTAGTGAAAATGCTTGATTGAGTGTTGTGAACAATGGAACAAATGCACTACATCCAGTTTTTGGTTTAACTAGTATTCTGAAAGAGAGAAGTAGTGCTCATATAATAATATTAAAACATACAGGAAATCAGTGAAATTATAAGTCCCATTATCTCTTCTTATACCTTCTAAACTGGCTGATCTTTGGAATGATGTATAGACAATTTTAATAACTAAGCTTTTGAGAGAGGTTTTTTTTATCAGATATAAATCTATAGCTGCACAGAACTGCTGATGAAAGATACCAACAATAATAGAGTTAGCAAAAACTTTTTTTTCTCAATAGTATTTTGTTTTTTCAAATACATGTAAAGATACTTTTCAGCATTCATTTTTGTAAAACTTTGCATTTCAAAATTTTCTCTCTCCTATTCTTACCTCTCCCCTCCTCAAGACAGGAAGCAATCTGATATAGATTAAATATGTGCAATTCTTTTAACCATATTTCCATATTTGTCATGTTCAAGAAAAACCAGACCAAAAGGGGAAAAGAGCATGAGAAATTTTAAAAAAAAACAAGCAAACAAATAAACAAAAAGATGAAAATACTATGCTTCAATTCACATTAATATCTGTAGTTATCTTTCTGGATGTTATTGGTATTTTCTATCCCAAATCTATTGGAATTGCTTTTGATCACTGCATTGTTGAGAAGAACGAAATCAATCACACTTGATTATCAGATAATCTTGTACTTACTGTGTATTAATGTTCTCCTGGTTTTGCTTACCTCACTCAACATCAGTTCAAGTAGGTCTTTCCAGGCTTTTCTGAAATCAGCCTGCTCATCATTTCTTATAGAACAATAATATTCCATTATCTTTATATACCATAACTTATTAGTCATTCCTTAACTGATGGCCATCCACTCAATTTCCATTTCCTTGGTTGGGCAAAACTTTAATACCATCTTAGACTGAATTAAGAATTATCTAAGATCTGGTCCAATGTAGATATTATGTATATAAGTTAAAAAGTCAAAAAATGTTTTCTTGAGTTTGGATTGTAAAAATTATAATAAATAAGATTTGGAAACCTGAAAAAATAAAATATTTTCATTTGGGTAGAAAATTGAAAATTGAATTTTAAAATGTTTGTATGATATAATAGCAATTATTCCTTCAAATGTAAGTCACAGAAAGCATTGTGTGTACGTGTGTGTGTGTGTGTATGTGTGTATAAAATCTCTGTACTATCTTGAAACATTAATTCTGAAAACTAAAAGGGTATTGACTTTGGAGTAAAAGACACTCATTTCAAATACAATTTGATTTTTGTTATCTAGTTGACCTTTGGGCAAATCATTTTATAATCTTGGACCTCGGTTTCTTTGTAAAAGAAAGAGATTAATTAATAATCATAACTGTGAATGTAAAAGGGATGAACTCACTCATAAAATGGAAAAGATAGCAGAATAGATAGGAAAGCAGAATTAAAAAATATTCCTAATCTTCTTTAGGCAAATTATAGATCATAGGATTCAGAGCTGGAAGGGAATGAGTTCAAATGCCTCATTAACAAGGGTTCATGACATAAGTCCTAGGCAGGGCTCAAAGTTCGGTGGGGCTACCTAATCTTAAGACAAAGAATTGTAGAATGGGTCTGTTGAGATCTATATAATAGGGTGGCAGCCTCTAAGCACTTTCCTGTACCTAAGTGGCTATTACCCCTGATGGACAAAAGTGGCTGATTCCAAAGGTCTCCCAAGTTCAGGTCCCTTCCTATGTCTGCTACCATCCTACCAGCTTCAGGTGGGAGTCTTATTCTCATTGGAATTAATTTTAAGGTGAATAACATATATATCTAATTGGGTATAAAATGTTCTTAACTTTAGAGAGCAAGGGGATAGGATAAGGGAGAGACTCAGAATGATATGAAGTTTAAGGAGGTAGTAGTCAAAAATAAATTAGACTGAGAGAAATAGGATAAAGAGAGACGATAAGCAGAAAAAATGAACAGGAGGGAAATATTCAATTAATAATTATAATTTTGAATGTGAATGCAATGAACTTACCTATAAAATTGGAACAGATAGCAAAATTAATTTAAAACCAGAATGTGACAGTGTGTGGTTTGCACATTTTAAAACAAGAGATACACATACAGTAAAAATAAAGGAATGGAGTAAAATTTATGATGCTTTACCTGATGTAAAAGAAAAAAAGGCAGAGATAACAATTATGATTTCAGATAAAGCTAAACCTAAAACAAATATAATTCAAAGACATATGCAGAGAAGCTGCATTATTTTAAAAGCTATGGTTGATAATGAAATAATATTACTACTAAACATGTATTTACTGAGTGCTACAGCATGCAAATTTGTAAAGGAAAATGTAAGAGAGATACAGGTGGAAATAACAAAACTGTAATAATGAGGGAACCCAACTTTACCTTCTCAGAAAAAGAAAGAAGTCAAGGAAATGATTTAAGATTAATGCCAAAGATTTAATATTAAAATCATAATGATGAAAAAATTATTTTGAATAATATGCAAAGAAGGAATCCTACCAAATTCCTTTTGTGACACAAACATGTTGCTGATGCATGACTCAGATAAACCAGAAAGAATAAAAACAGATATAAATTATAGATAAATTTCACTGATGAATAATGTTGCAAAATTACTTACTAGCTAAGAAACCACAATCATAAATCACAAAGAATATATATGCATTGTGATCAAGGAAAATTTATACTAGGAATGCAGAATAGATTCAATATAAGGAAAACTATTAGCATGATTGGTCATATCAATAATAAAAGAAAAAAGCTATGATTAAATCACTAAATACAGAAAACACAATACTCATTCCTATTAAAAAAAAAACTTGAAACCATAAGAATAAGTGGACTTTTTCCTTAAAATGTTAAGAAGCATCTACCTAAAACTACCAGCAAGCATTATTGGTAATAGGAATCAGCTAGAAGTCTTCCCAATGAGATCAGAAGTGAAACAAGGATACCAATTATTACCAGAATAATATTTTTTTTCTTTTGAGGCCTGGATTTAGTGACTTGCCCAGGTGGACTATTAAAAGCCAAATTTGAACTCAGATCTTCCTTATTCCAGTGCCATTGCTTGATCTATGGGACCATATGAAAAAAAATGTCCTAAATCATTTTAACTAGAAAAATGCAAATTAAAACAACTATGAGGCAACAGAATGGCTACTAGAGTGGCTAATGTGACCAAAAAAGGAAAATGACAAATGTCAGAGGGGATGTGGAAAAACTGGGACATTAATGCACGGCTGGAGGAGTTATGAACTGGTCTAACCATTCTAAAGAGTAATTTGGAATTATGATCAAAGTGCTATAAAACCATGCATACTCTTCGACCCAACAATATCACTACTAGGTCTGTAACTCAATATGTTTTAAAAGGTGATGGAGGAGAGAGAATCTATATGTACAAAAATATTTGTAGCAACTCTTTTGTAATGGCAAAGAATTGGAAATGGATAGGATACTCATCATTTAGGGTATGGCTAAACAAGTTGTGGTATATGATTGTAATACAATATAATTTTGCTATAAGAAATAATGGACAGTATGCTTTCAAGAAAATAATTTGGAACTCAATTTTTTTTTATTTTAAAATTTTTTACCTATAATAATTATATATGTATATTTATAAATTTCAAATATTTTTAAAAGAATGCAAGTTATTCCTCAGTTAATAATTAAAGCATATGAACAAGCAGTTTTCAGAACAAAAAATCAAAGCTATCTTTTGTCAAGTGAAAAAGACTCTTGATTACTATTGATTAGAGAAATTCAAATTAAAACAACACTAAGGTATTACCTCATGCCTTCCTATCAGATTGGCTAACATGACAGGAAAAGTAAAATAACAAATGTCAGAGGAAATGAAGAAAAATAGGGATACAAATACACTAATGGTAGTGTTATGAATTGATTCACCCATTCTGGAGAGCAATTTGGAACCCAAGGGATATAAAAATGTGCATACCCTTTGATTCAACAATACCATTTCTAGTCTTTATCCCAAAGAGATCAAAAATAAAAGGAAAAAAACCTCATATGTTAAAAAATATTTACATCACCCATTTTTATAGTGGCAAAGCCCTGGAAATTGAAGAAATGTCCATCAGTTAGGGAATGACTAAAAAAGTTGTCATATATGATTACGATGCAATTCTCTTGTGCTATAAGAAAATGCAAACAGAATGTTTTCAGAAAATCCTGGGAAAAGTTATATAAATTAATACAAAATTAAGTGAGCAGAATCAGAACATTATATACAGTAAGAGCAATGTTGTATGATGATGAACTGCCAATGACTTACTCTTCTGATCAACACAGAAATCCAAGATAATTCTGAGGGACTTTGGAAAAAATGTCATATACCTTTAGAGAAAGAACTGATGGTATCTGAATGCAGAATGAAGCATCATTTTTTTAAACTTCATTTTTCTTGTATTTTTTTTCTTTTTTGCAACATAACTAACATGAAAATGTTTTGTATGATTGCACATTTCTTGCCATCACAATGAGTGAGAGATGAAATGGGAAAGAGAGAGAGAATTTAGAACTCAAATTTTAAATAATTTTTTTATGAAAGCTTTTTATTTGTATAACATATGTATGGGTAGTTCCCCAGCATTGATCTTTACAAAGCTTTCCATTACAAATTTTACCCCCAGTCCCCTCCCCTCCCCTAGATGGCAGGAAGTCCACTACATGTTAATAATGTTGAAATACTTGACAAGTTATGCAAGAAAAATCCTATCTACAAGAAAAAAAAAGAAAATCAGAGAAAGGCAACACAATGCAAGCAAGTATCAATAGAGAGCATGAAAATGTTATGTTGTGGTCCATATTTCATATCCCTCTCTCTGGGTGTATATGGTCTTCTTCAGTGAACAATTGGAACTTGTTTGAGACAATTCTTTGTTGCAGAGAGCCATGTCCATCAGAATTGATCATCATGTAATATTGTTGTTGCTGTGTATGATGATCTCCTGGTTCTGCTCATAAATTTTAAATAATTTTTAAAAATAAAATTAAGAATTTGGACTAGATGACTTTTGAAGTCTCTTTTAATTCTAAACTATATGATCCTATGATTTCTTTTGGATCAGAAATGTGAAAGCTATTTTTAGAGTAGTAGTTCTTATTTCTCCAAATGCTAACTCATCCAATTTCTGTCTATCTACTACTAATTAGTTTGACTGTATTTTTGAAATGCTGATTGATATCTTAAAATTCTGTGAAAATGAATAGGATAAGTGCAATATTTGCACTATTAGGGGTACATTCTAATCATCAATTCACTTACCTGACTTTTTGTATGAATATTAAAATATCTAAATAGAGCTAAGTAGCTTTATTTATATAAGTTGTTATAGATATACTGAGTGAAATTCATTTAATCTAGATTGTCACATATTACAATAATAACTGACATGTTATATATTGCTTTAAAATTTGCAAGGCTTATTATATATGCTATTTCATGTAATATGCTATAATTATGTGAGCTACAGGCCTTATATATATGTGTGTATATATATATATTTATATATGTCATTATTATTATCTCCATTTAATTGATGAAGAAACCATAGCTCTGAGATTAAATCATTTGCCTACTGTTACACAGCCAGTGTCTGAAGCATAATTTTTGAACCTATCTTCCTAAGTCTACTTCCAAAACTATTGAATATGTCACATTGCCCCAAATTTTTGTGACTCTGGTACAATAATGCACTAATATTCCCAGTTATATGATAGGTATTTTCTTTCTTCCCAAGCAAATGGACTAGAATCAAAATTTTCATATACAATATAGGATTCCCACATTCATTGAGATTCATTTATTGGTGAGCAAATAAATTCCACAAATGAGTTGTGGATAAAAGCAATTCTGATGGCACCATCAATTTAGGGAACTAAATCTTAATGAACAGATTTCAGGATGAATGTGGTATTTATTTATATATATAGTCATGAAACCTGGTGTTAGGATACTTCATTCTTTAAATAATTAGAGCATCCCTCTCTTGACACTGGCCCATTTGACCAAATATTTAAGAAGTAGATTGACTTTTGAGATGTTTGACATAATAGAGACAAAATACTAATTGGTTTTGAGACACTATTACAATTCCTGTTTTAAACTGAAAAGATCCTATTTTAAAAGTCCTTTTGGATCAGGTCTCACAATTTAATGGAAACAGCCAGAAATACCAGGGATGTGAAGGTCCAATGATATTATAGGAAGTAACATTAAACTACATTAATTTAAGAGAAAGTAACTGGAGATATCAGTTAGGTGAAATAAAAAGGTCAGAAGCTGAATTGTAAGTGGTTAATGTGTGTGTGTGTGAGGGGGGAGGGGGAGGGAGAAGGAGAAGGAGAGGAAGAAGGAGAGGGAGAAAGGAGGAAGAGAGAGAAAGAAAGGAGGGAGAGAGAGAGGGAAAGAAGGAGAAGAGGGAGAGAGGGGGGAGGGGAGGAAAGAGGGAAAGGGGAAAAGGAGAGAGAGAAAGTGGAGCTACTTATTGTAGACAACCTTTTCTAGTAGTTTAGCATGAAAAGGGAGAAGAGATATAGAGTGAGGGGCAGCTAGGTGGTGCAATGGATAGAGCACCAGCCCTGAAGTCAGAAGGACCTGAGTTCAAATGTGGCCTCAGACACTTAACACTTCCTGGCTGTGTCCTGGACAAGTCACTTAATCCTAATTGCCTGAGAGAGAGAGAGAGAGAGAGAGAGAGAGAGAGAGAGAGAGAGAGAGATAGCAGGGATGGAACAATCAATCAAGTTTTTGTTGTTTTTTTTTTCAGGATAGGGGAGATATAGGCATGTTTATAGGCAGTAGGAAATGAGCCAGTAGACAAGAAGAGATCAAAAATAAGTGGAAAAAATAAGGGTAACAGATGGGGCAATCTGTTGGAGATGGCGGATTGCTCGAACAAGTAAAGGTTAGCCTTGGTAAAGAATAAAGGCATTCCATCAGGTGAGACAAGGATTAAAAAGGAGATAGTGGCAAAAGGTATCTGAGTGATAGAAGGTGAAGAAGGGGAAAATTCACAGCAAATGGCCTCAATTTTCTTTGTAAAATACAAAGCAAGGTTCTCAGTTGAAAAAGAGAGGGGACAGGAATAAGAGGTTTGCAAGGGGTTGAAAGAGCTTGAAAGCACAGACCATACAGGAGTCCAGGTAAGAAATAATTTATGCTGAACTAAGGTAGAACCTTTAAGAGTAAGAGAAGGGAAAGAATGTGAGGTAGAATTGACAAGACAACTGATTGAATAAATGGGGTAAGAGTGAGAAATTGAAGATGGCTGCAAAGTGTCAAAATTCAGTGTTTAAAAGAATGGGTGTGTCCTTGACAGAAATAATCATCTATACTGGGACAAATATCCTAAACACTGGGGTCCATGAAATTTAGGCTAATTTTTCCTTTAAAGGTATTGAAAACATTCTCAAGGTTTGTTTAAAAAACGAAAAGCTCAAGCTATTCATATAACTTCCTGGTTCCTTGAGTACAAAGCATTTGTGTTCCAAATTTTTCTCCCTCCCTCCTCTCTCCCTTAGGTGGCAAGTAATTATATTAAACATGTACAATTCTTTTATACATATTTCCACAATTATCATGCTATACAAGAAAAATCAGATCAAAAAAAAAAAAGGAAAAAAGCAAGCAAACAACGAAAAGAGTGAAAATACTATGTTGGGATCCACACTCAGTTCCCACAGTCCTCTCTCTGGATGCAGATGGCTCTCTCCATCACAAGAACTTTGGGCAAGGTCTGATGCTTGGCTGGTCACCACAAAGGTCAGGTAATTTTATTCAACTAAATCATCTTAGAATGTCCTCAAAATAAATATTTTTTGTTTACCATTCTTCTCTTGCTATGGCTAAGTAAATCTCCTTTTCTTTTTTTAACTGAATGATTTCTGATTATTTAATACCGATCCATTATTGAACACTGACCACTAGGAGACTGGCCTGGGTCAAGACCAGTCCAGAAGAGCATCTTTAGATTTAAGATTTAAGATACTACTCTTTTCAAGGATATTTGTATTTTATTATGGAACTCCTGTTGTTTGTCCTTTGTTCACAAAGAGGACCAAAGAAGTCAGGAGGATGATAGCTTGATTTGCACTTGAACTAGATGTAAGTGGAACAAGGCTGTGCAAAATCATCAACCTCATTCTCTTCTCCAGAGTCTTCTGAGCCCAGTGACAAAACAAGTCAGAATGATTGGCATTGACTTTAGTTCTCATTTTTTAAGCTAAAGTCTTTCTCAGTTCTGCTTATTTAAGGAAATACCTATTCAGTGATTAAAAGTTAGGCAAGATAGCCACAACAAGATTATTCGATGATCAATTCTGACGGATGCGACTCTTTTCAACTATGAGGTAATTCAAGCCAGTTCTTGTGATGGAGAGAGCCATCTGCATCCAGAGAGAGGACTGTGGGAACTGAGTGTGGATCCCAACATAGTATTTTCACTCTTTTCGTTGTTTGCTTGCTTTTTTCCTTTTTTTTTTGATCTGATTTTTCTTGTATAGCATGATAATTGTGGAAATATGTATAGAAGAATTGTACATGTTTAATATAAATACTTGCCACCTAAGGGAGAGAGGAGGGAGGGAGAAAAATTTGGAACACAAGATTTGCAAGGATGAATGTTGAAAATTATATTTGCATATATTTTGAAAATAAAAAGCTATTATTAAAAAAAAGGTTAGGTAAAAATTGAGGCAAAAGAGGCCCCTCTTTCCAAAAGAATCGGTCTGTGAAGGGAAGATCTCTAGAGTTTCTAACCAGGACAGAAATAATTGCTATTTATACTTTCTTTGAACCATCTAAACTCAAACAATGAGTAAATTGAGGTTTGGTCTAGGACTTATTATTGACAGTGAGAGCCAGAATGCCTTAGAATTAAAGGCACAGTTAAACAGCTTAAGACTTAATGAACTTCAGGGCTCAAAGAACATTATCTTTAATAATGGAATTTCAAAATAAAAGGAAAGATATTTTTAAACATGGCCACTTTTTCATGCCTCCTCAACTTATAGCATGTGATTGCCAGACTCCTAGGAAGGATAATTCTGGCCTTGAATTCATATTAATAGAGCAGGCCAGGCTGCCATATGACACATAAAGACCTTTTATTTCTTTGGTGATTATTATTTTATTTCTTTTTTTTTAAATTTGTACTGGCCCACAAATTTTTGTGAATTCATCAAATAAAAGATGTTTCTCTTCATTTTTCCTTAGCCTAATTCTACTTTTAAGAAATTCTTTAGCGCTTCTCTATTGACTTTAGGAGAAATATAAGCTTCATAGTTTGAGAAATCCTTCAAATCTGAGTTGAAAGGACGAGGAGAGTCTAAGACAGAACCTTGGATAATACTCATAGTCAGGATACTAGATGCCCTCTGAATTTCTTTCTAAATCTAAGATTGTAATTCTGTGAGTTGTTGTGTATCTACCATTTTCAATGTAAATAGTTATATATTTTGGAAGAAGATCCTTCCCAGATCTTACATTTCTTAAGGAAAAAAAATAAATTTGTATTTAAAGTATCTAAGGATCATTTAAAATTTTATTATGAGGAAATGTTGAAATGAATTTTAAATTTAATCTAGTGCTTATTTGCTAGTCCTGAAATATCACCAGGTCTGAGAAACTATAATACTCTCAAGCCCAGCCAGTAGCTAACGGTAAAAAAAAAAAAAAAAAAAAAAAAAAAAAAAAAAAGACTGCAGCTGCTCATTGAAGAACAACCACCAGGAAATCAATATATTTAGCAACCCCAGTTCACCAGAAGGAGCCTGATGAATAACTAGGTTGGTCAATGAGCAACTAACTTACTTAGTCCAGCCCAGCAACGGTTTGGTCCTTTCAGCCAATCCTTCTGAGCCATCAGTCCAGTGGAGATACTGTACCCTCCAAAGGGCACAAATCTTTGGAATAAGTCACCTAAACAGTGGAATGACTCATTGTGAATATTTTGAGGACCCTCTGAAAAAAGAACATTGAGGCTCAGTAGTACTGGAGTTATGAGTTGTCTTGATGTGTGTCCTGTATATGTGTGCTTTTTGGGCCCACTTTTCTTCCTTCTGAATTCTGCATGAATATGTGGGAAAATGCACTCCTAATGTTTAAAAGAAATGTTTCATGATGTCTGTTCCATTTAAGTAAATTTACCACTTACATAAATTCCTTTTCTAGGTTCATTCTTTTTCTTTCTTCCTTTTTTTTCCCTGAGGCAATTGGGGTTAAGTGACTTGCCCAGGGTGACACAGCTAGGAAGTGTTAAGTGTCTGAGGCCAGATTTGAACTCAGGTCCTCCTGACTTCAGGACTGGTGATCTATTCACTGTGCCACCTAACTGCCCCCTAAATTCATTTTCTAAATAACTAAATAGATTTATTATCTGATTATGATGAAACACACTAAGGAGAGTTCCTGACCTAACATTTAAGAGTGTAGCTTTCATCTATGACATAATCTGCTCATAGTTATGTGTTAGTCAAATGAACCTGAAGAGATCAGCTTAAAGAAGTGACTAAGATGAATGGGATGTTGGAAGAAGGAGAAAAGGAAGACATATAAATTTCAGACTAATAGAAAGACAATTTGGAGGATATAAAAGAGCCTGAATCATCTTGCATAACACTTCATCTAATTAGCTCTTCCTACTAGAGGGTTTGGGCCAAAATCAAAATGTAAATAATACAAAGCAGACATGTATTAAAAACATAATAGCAGAGATTTAAAAAACTATATTTTTATATTTTTTTCTTTTAAAAGTAACATTAGTAGTATGTTATACAATGCATTATTAATTAATAATATATTTAATAAACTAATAGCTAACATTTACATGCTACTTACTATGCCAGGCACTGTGCCAAGTACTTTACAAATATTATCACATTTGGCCTTCACAACAATCTTAGATATATTATTATTCTCATATTACAGATAATAAACCAAGGCAAGCAAGTGAAACTTGCCCAGTGTCACACATTTAATATCTAAAGTCAAATTTGAACTCAGGTCTTCTTGACTCCAGAAACTTAGAGTGAATATTCTGCCTTTTCTAGCTGCCCCATTCTGCACTAACTGGGATAGCATCTAAATACTTAAAGGAAAACAAAAAAGAAATGGACAAAAAGTATAATATCTTAATAAGCCCCTTTCATCTTTAGATAAACCTAAATAAAAAGCTCACAAACAAGTGCAGAAAAGCAGAAATATTACATATATTCTTTACTGATCAAAATGCAATAAAATGAAAAAAGTATTAAATCAATTGTAAACTAAATAATTTTATCTGAGCAAATTGGTGAAACAAAGAATAAATCATAGAAATGATAGATAATTTCATTAAGGATAAAGACAACAATGAGACAGCATACCAACAATTTTAGAATGTAATCAAAGCAATCCTTAGGAGAAATTTTGTTTCTAAACACTTTTACTGACAAAAAAAAGAGAAAGAACAGATCACTAAATTGGAAATGCAACTAAAAATTAGAAAACTAATACATCTTAAATTCCCAATTAAACACTAAAATAAAAATCTAAAAAAAACTAGAAGTAAAATAAAAAGAGAAAAGAGAATTTAAAACTTTGAGAAAAAATAACAGATCACTTATATATACATGCATTTGCCTTCTTAAGAAGAAAGGCTCCCACTTCATGTAAAATAGGAGTGAAAGAGGAAACAGTGGCTAAAGGCATCTCAGTAATATGAGATAAGAAACAAGGAAGGGTCCATCCAATAGTTATCATTTTTATTTTTTTGTCATCTTTTGCCAATATAATGGGCATGAGATAGAACCTCCTAATTGCTTTAATCTGCATTTCTCTAATTAGTAATGATTCAGAACATTTTTAGATAGCCTAGATTTCTTGAGAACTGCCTTTTGTGTTTTTAGACCACTTATCAATTGGTGTGTAGCTCATACTCTCATAAATTTGAATCAATTCTTTATATATCTTGAAAATGAGATCTTTATCAAAGAAATTTGCAGCAAAGATTTTTTCTAGTTAATTTTTCCCCTTTTAATCTTAACTTTATTAGATTTGTTCATGGAAAAAAATGTTTTACTTTTTTATAATCAAAGTTTTCCATTTTGTCTTCTGTGATAATCTTTCTATCCCTTGTTTGGTCATGAAATTTTATCCTATCCATCGATATTATAGACAAATGTTTCCTTTGCTTTTCTAATTTGTTTATGATCTGATCTTTCATGGCAATTTTTAAAATGAAATAGGGAGTCCTTACTCCTCAAGCTGAAATCTTAAGAGGATAACAAAGAGTAGATACATTTTCTTCTTTATGCTGCTGTAACAAAAATTGGTTTTGATACAAAGTGGCACAGCAAACAAGCAGAAAAAGCATATATACAAACACATTATATGGCAATAATGAAAGACAGACTTCTTTCACAAGATGACTAATGTGAAAATATGTTTAACATGATTGTACATGTATAATCTATATCAGATTGCTTGCTGTCTTAGGGGGGGAAAGAAAAAAGGAGAAAAACTTGGAACTCAAAAATCTTACAAAGATAAATGTTGAAAACTATATATTTAATAGAGAAAAATAAAATACTATTAAGTAAAAAGAATATAAAAAGGCAGCGGTTCATCTCCACAAATACAAGAAATTCACTCAGCATGAGGGGAAAGGAATTGTGTTTGGGGAGAGTATCTACCTGCTCAAAGTTGGAGTTCAGATATTCTAAAGTTTTATATCTAAAAATGGAATTGGTGGAAAACAGATAATCAGTACTAGATGTGGAAGGGAGCATTCCTAATCAGATCCAGATGTAGTACAGAAGTTCTTGGGGTCACTTGTGGATACTGGGCTCAAGTAGGGCTTGGAAAGGGGGAGTTTCTTTATCAGAATAAGAAAATGGATATGGGTTAGAGCTGGTTATCTGAGGAAACAGAAGAGGAGTTATTCAGGCAGTTCCAGTCAACTAGAAGTTTTACTCAATTAGAAGTTATAAATATTAACTGTTTAACACAGGGTTAACGTAGGTCAGAATAGTGAAAAAGACAAACTATCTGTCTTGATTTACAGGAATTCTGTCATATGGATTATGAGTAATAGGACTATTTAACCTAAGTTAGTCTATATTGAAGTCTTATCATTTTAACAAAAAAATAAAATTATATAAAAAATATAATTACCTCAAAAAGTAACACTGTTGTTTCAGCTCTGAGTACATGTTCCTTTGCCTCACCTCCCTAAGGTCCTAAGGAAGTAAAAATAGTATGCTTTGATCTGTATTCAGACTTTATCAGTTCTTTCTCTGAAGAAGGATAACTTTAAGCAAGAATCATTTGGGATTGTCATGGATCATTGTACTGCTGAAAATAACTAAATTATTCACAGTTGTTCATTATATAATGTTGCTATTGAATATAATGTTCTTCTGGTTCTGTTCACTTCACTTTATATCATTTTATGCAAGCTTTTTTGAAATCATCTTGTCATTTCTTATAATGCAATAATATTCCATTGCAATTATACCACAATTTATTCAGTCATTCCCCAATTGTTAGACATCCCTTCAATTTCCAATTCTTAGCCATTACAAAAAGAAGTACTATAAATATTTTTATACAAATAAGTTCTTTGCCCTCTTTTTAAAAATCTCTTTGGGATACAGACCTAATAGTAGCATTTCTGGATCACAATTTTATATTCCATTGGACATAGTGTCAAACTACTCTCAGAATGGTTGAATCAGTTCACAATTCCACCAACAGTGCTTTAGTGTCCTGCATTCCATTCATCATTTATCATTTTCATTTTTTATCATATTAACCAATCTGATAATTATGAGATGGTACCTGAGAATTATTTTAATTTGTATTTCTCTAATAAATAGTGATTTAGAGCATTTTTTCATATAACTATAGATAGCTTCAATTTCTTTCTCTGAAAATTGCCTGTTTCTGTCCCTTGACCATTTATCAATTGGGTAATGAGTTGTATATTCTTATAAATTTAACTCAGGGGGCAGCTAGGTGGCGCAGTGGATAGAGCACCAGCCCTGAAGTCAGGAGGACCTGAGTTCAAATTTGGTCTCAGACACTTAATTTTGCAAAAAGCAAAAATAAATAAATAAATAAATAAATTTAACTTAGGTCTCTATACATTTGAAAAATGAATCCTTTATCAAAGATACTTGCTGTAAAATAATTTTTTCAGTTTTCTGTTTTCCTTCTAATTTTCATTATATTGGTTTTGTTTATGTAAAACTTTATATAGTCAAAAATTACACATTTTATATTTTGTAACGCTTTCTACATCTTATTTTGTCCTAAATTCTTTCCTTATCCATAGATCTGATAAGTAAACTACTCCATGCTTTCTAAATTTGCTTGTGATTTTTTTTTTTTTTTTTTTTTTTTTTGCTGAGGCAATTGGGGTTAATGACTTGCCCAGGGTCACACATCTAGGAAGTGTTAAGTGTCTGAAGCCAAATTTGAACTCAGGTCTTCCTGACTTCAGGACTGGTGGTCTATCCACTGCTCTACCTAGCTGCCCCTTTGCTTGTGATTTCATCCTTTTGTCTAAATCATGTACCTAGTTTGACTTTATCTTCATATATGGTATAATACATTCATCTATACATAGTTTCTGCCATACTGTTTTCCAGTTTTCCCAGAATTTTTTTGTCAAATAATGAGTATTTGGCCCAAAATTTTGGATCATTAAATTTATCAAACACTATATTATTATGGTCTCTTACTGCAATATATTGCATAAATAATATATTCCATTTATCTACCACTCTGCTTCTTAGTTAGTACCGTAATATTTTGATGATTGATTGCTTGTTGTTTTTCATTCTCAAAGAGGACCAAAATTATGTCGTTATGTTAGAGTCAAGTTACCATGTGTCTGATTGTGGCTGGTACGAACTTGGAATTTTCTGCCACAGGTTGAGCATAAATAGTCCATATGAACATTTGGAGTGGATTCTCTTTGTACATCTCAAGTTTCTTCCAAGATATTTCAATTCTGCTTAGATCATAGAGCACAGTACCTTCTCTGATGAGGGCATGCCATCCTGGGTGGCCCTGTGAAAGTGTCTCTCATGTCATACAATCAATTCTAAAGTCTTGTATCACTATTTATCACTAACACATGGGCACTTGCCCTGAGTGAGTTCTTCAAGTGTCCACTTGGCACTCAAACAATGTGGCTGGCTCAATGGAGTTGTGCTCCCTGTAGTAGAGTTGGAAGGCTTGGCAATTTAGTTCAAGAAAGGACCTCAGTGTCTGGTATCTTATCCAGCCAGGAGATCTTCAGAATCTTCTTGAGAAAATTCAAATGGAAGCGATTAAGTTTCCTGGCATGGCGCTGGTAGACTGTCCAGGTTTCAGTGAGGTCACAAGAACAGCTCTGTAGACCTTCCATTTGGTATCACATCCAAATAGCAACCCTGAGTGAAACAAGGCTGGCAAATGAAGCTTACTAAACTCAGAGCTGGATGCCCATTTTTCTGGAGTGGCTGCAGTGAAGAGGAGTGTCATAAAGCTGGTGTAGGTTGTATGATCAAAACAAATCTAGTAAATAAATTTGTATGCCTTCCAAGAGGAGTGAATGACAAGCTCATGACAATGCAATTGCTACTTGCCAGAAAATGCCATGCCAACATCATAAGTGTCTGTCCTCCCACCATGATGAACCCTGATGAAATTTTATGAAGACATGGAGACTCTCATCATCAATGTGCTGCAAGAGGGCAATTATAATTCTGGGTGACTTTAATGCTAGAACAGGCTCAGATTACCAGACATGGCAGGGAGTCCTTGGGAGGAATGGAGTTGGAAACAGCAACTGAATATTCACATTCAAAAAAGTAGTAGTCCAAAAACAAAAAGACTATCAGATGAATTAATATCAACACATTAGAGCACTTGTCTAAGAGGGCACAGTTTGTTATTAACTTGAAGGGTAAATTGAGCTAATACACAGTTGACAACAGTGGAGCAGAAAAGAAATGGGCAGATTTCATCTGGGCCAGAACACTAGAAAACATCAAGACGGGTTTGACAAAAATGATAGGCAAATACAGAAGCTGCTAAATGAAAAATGAGAAGTCCAGCAGGATAGTTCATCCATTTTTAAGAGGGTAGCATTCAATTCCATCAAAAGTAAAGTACAGGTGAAACTTAGAGAGATCCAATATTCTTAGCTTAGTAAGAAGGCAGGTGAAATTCAGTTTTATGCTGATAGTAACAATCCAAAGCTCTATTATGATGCACTGATAGCTAAACTGTTTTGATAATTACCACTTTATAATATAGTTTGAGATCTAGTGTGGTTAATTCATCTTCCTTCACATTTTTCTTCATTAATTCCCTTGATATTCTTGACTTTTTGTTCTATATACATTTTGTGATAATTTTTTCTAACTCTATAAAGTAATTTTGGGTAGTTTGATATGCTACTAAATAAGTAAATTAGTGTTTATATAATTATCTTCTTTTTTATATTGGCTCAGTCTTCCCATGAGTAATATTTTTCCAATTGTTTAGATCTGACTTTGTGTGAAAAGTATTTGTAATTGTGTTCATGAAATTCCTGGGTTTAGACTCCCAAGTTTTTTATACTTTCTACAATTATTTTAAATGGAATTTCTCTATCTCTTGTTCTGGATTTTGTTCATAATATATAGCAGAGCTTCTTAACCTTTTCCCACTCGTGACCCTATTTTTCCTGAGAAATTTTTACATGATCCTAGTTAAATGGGTCTATAAAATTGGTATACAAATCAAACATCTAATGAGAATAAATTGTGATTTGATGACCATTCCATTCATTTATGAGACCCCAAATGGGGTTATGACTCACAGTTTAAAAAACTGGGAAATATATAGAAATATTAACAATTTATGTGGCCCTTTGTATCCTACAACTTTGCTAAAGTTGTTAATTATTTCACCTAGTTTTTATTTGATTCTCTAGGATTTCCTAAGAATCATATCACCTACAAAGAATAATAATTTTGACATACCACAACTTGTTCAACTATCTATAATTGATGGACATCCTCTCAATTTCCACAATTTTTGCCACCACAAAAATATTTTTTAAATATTTATGTACAGATAAGTCTCCCCCCTTTTTTTCATTTCTTTAGGATACAGGCCTAGTAGTGATATTACTGGATTAAAGGATATGCAGTTTTCAAGAATGGTTCATCTAACTTTTCAAGAATTTGGATACTGTCATTTGTTGCACAGGTTTAATATTAATATCATTTCACTATTTATGATGTCTTTAAGCAAAACACAGTTTCCCTGATTCCCTTTTTAAATTAGATTTGCTTTGTTTAAAATCATGATTACCTAATCTGCCTTTTTTACTTCAATTGAAGCATTAGTGATTTTGCTCTAGCACCTTACTCTTGGTTTCAAGTATGTTTCTTGTAAATAATATATTGTTGGATTCAGATTTTGAATTTTTTCTGCTAACCATTTCCATTTTATGAGTGAGCTTATCCCATTCAAATTCACATGTGTGATTGTTAACTCATAATTTCTCTCCTTCCTATTTTCTGGAATTTGATGACTCTGGAAGAGAGAATGAGATCAATGACTTTTTGCAACTGTGCCTCACTTAAATCCAATTTATGCATGACTTAAAAGACATCACCCATTTTTCCATTGTACCTACCTCAAAGTCCGGTGATGGCAGGCAAATGAAAAAGTGGTAGGTGTGGTTATATCGGGAGTTATAGTTATAACCTTAAACACAGGTGGCCCATGACATATGCTCATTTTCTCACATGACTGAAGCAACAGCGAGATTCAGCAACCGTTTGTGTATCTGAGCATCCTTTTTTAAGGGCAACATTGCTTACCTCCTAGCATGAGAAAGGGACTAAATAAGGTGCCTAAAAGTTATCTTCTTCATCCAACTCTAGCTTACTTACTGTAACATGTAGGGATTCCACTCTGGGGTCAAAACAAAAAAAAATGTACAAAAACTTTTCAAAGATGATTTCACTTTCCATCAGTACATGGAATGTGCATATACTTATGGACAATAAGAAATCCAGTAAACCTGAAAGATGAAAGTCTTGTTTGCAAACAATTTCAGTATATATCACATCCAAATAGCAGCCTTAAGTGAAACAAGACTAACAAATGAGGGCCAGTTTTCTAGAGCTGGAGCTGGATACTCATTTTTCTATAGTGGCCATAATAATGAGGGATGCCATGAAGCTTGCATATATTTCATAATCATAACTACTCAAGTCAGCAAGTTTTATGCCTCTGGAAAGGAGTATTATCATTATCAGTGTATATGCTTCTAGTATGATAATCCTTGAAGTCCAAGAAAAAAATTTTGAAGACCTAGAAACTTTCATCACCAATGTGTTGAAAGAGGACAGTCCAATAATTCTGGGTGACTTTAATGTACCAGAATAGGCACAGACTATCAGGCATGGCAGGGAGTCCTTGGGAGGAACAGAGCCAAAAACAGCAACAGAAATTGTCACTTACTATTTAAGATTTGTGCAACCTATGACATTCTTATCCCCAACACCATCTTCCATTAACTAAATTCAATAAAACTTTATGAATGAATCCTTACAGCAAACATTAACATTTAATAATCTATGTCATTATAAGGAGAAGTGACAGACAAGATGTGAGAATAGTGAATGTTATGTGTAATGCAGAATGCTGAACTGATCATAGATTTATATTCTTCAAACTAAACATTCACATTCAAAAAAAAAAAAAAGCAGTGGTCCCAAGAGAAGATGACTACCAGAATACTTAATGTCAAAAGATTAGAGCATTTCTGTGAATGCGAATAGTTTGTTGCTTATCTGAAGGAAAAGCTGAGCCAACACAGAGTTGGCAACAGTGGAGTAGAAAAGGAGTGAGCAGCTTTCAGAGGTTTAGTGTAACACTGCATTTGCTCATCTGGGTTAGAACATTCACAAACATCAACATTGGCTTGATGAAGTTGATGGGTAATTCAGAAGTTGCTAAGTGGAAAATGTGAATTACACAGAATTTACTAACAGGATAGTTCATCTATCTTTAAGAAGTCAGAGTTTAACTCCATCAAAAGTAGAGTACAAGCAAAACTTGAGAGATGCAAGATTCTTAGCTCAGTAAGAAAGCAGATGAAATTCATTTTTACACTGATAATAGCAATCCAAAGCATTTTAATTATGTCCTGCGTATGATGTTTTTTTATGGGCCAAAAACCTATAGTGCATCTCAACTCAGGGTTGATAAACTACATTGATTAGTAATAAAACTATGATCCTGGAGAGATGGGCTGAACATTTCCAGAGTGTTCTCAAAAGACTATCATCAATCAGTGCTGAAGCCATTGACTATGTATACCTCAGGTTGAAGTCAATTCTTTTCTAGCCAAACTTCTACCTGTAGTAAAAGTTTTGAATAGCATTAGGCTATGTGTCTGGTACTTATTTCATTCTGGCTGAGATTTACAAGATGGGGATGCACTGCACATACAAAAACTGACAGAAATTTTCCAGGCTATATGGCAAGAAGAGGTTTTCCCCAGGAGTTCAAGGATGCCTCCATTGTTCATCTCTACAAAGGTAAAGGAAATAGGTTTTTTTATCACAATCACAATCACAAAATTCACAATCATTGCTGGCAACATTTTTTCCAAAGTCCTCCTTAATAAATTGATCCTTTCCCTGTAAGACAGCATCTATCTGAGCATTCTGATTTTAGAAAGGACCAAGGAATATTTGATATGGCATCTACTACCTGACAACTACAGGAGAAAAACCAGAAACAGAACAGAGATTTATGTATAATGTTCATCAATCTGACCAAGACCTTTAATACTACCAGTCATGAGGGCTTGTGGAAAATCATGGAAAAATTTGGTTGCCCAGAGTTCATAGTATTGTATGTCAGTTTCATGACTGCATATTTGCACAGATTCTCAATAATGGATATTCTTGATGCTTTCCCGATCATCAGTGGAGTTGATCAGGGATTTGTATTTGATCCCATGCTTTTTAGCATGATGTTATTAGATACCTTCAATGAGGATGAAAATAGCCTTGTCAGCTACTGAACAAACAGCAGATTATTTAACGTGAAAAGGCTACAAGTCAAGACTAAAGTGGAAGGAGAGTAGGTATGTTACTGTGCACTCAATACAGCCTCTGAGACTGAGCTGCAACAAAGTATGGATGGATTTTCTGCCACTTGTACTAATTTTGTTCTCACAACAGCAAGAAAACAGGAGTTCTCTATCAGCCAGTATCATATCTATACATAGAACCATCAGTTACAGCAAATGGAGAAATTGTTAATGCTGTGGATAAATTCACTTACCTTGACAATACACTTTCCAGAAAGCACACATGGATGATGGGGATGATGCATATGTTTCCCAAGCTACTCAGTGTTTGGGTGATTCCAAAGGAAAGTGAGAGAAAAGAGGTAATCTGCCTACCAAACTGAAGGTCTTCAGAGCTGTTGTATTGATTTCATTGTTGTACATCTGTGAAACCTGGACAGTATAACAGTGCTCTTCCAGAAAACTGAACTTCTATTTGAATTGTCTTACGAAGATCCTGAAGATCACATGGCAAGATTCTGAGATGCTTTTAATTCTTTTTAAAACTGAACTGCTAATCATTCAAACTCTGCTGCAAAGGATCTCCAATGGGCTGACCACATAGTTCAAAGGCCAAACATTCAAAGACTATTTTATGGAGAATTCACACAAAGGTCAGAAGAAGTGATACAAGAACACTGTCAAGGTCTCTCTAAAGAACTTAGAAAAAAGTTCTTTAGAGAGGCAACTAGGTGGCACAGTGGATAGAGCACCAGCCCTGAAGTCAGGAAGACCTGAGTTCAAATCTGGTTTCAGATACTTAATGCTTCCTAGCTGTGTGACCCTGAGCAAGTCACTTAACCCCAATTGATTGCCTCAGCAAAAAAAAAAAAAAAAAGAATTTTAGGATTGTGAAATATGGGAGATATTGATCTAGCATGGAGCGATCCAACATGGTTTTCCATGAAAAAAGCAGAATTGGAGTAGTTCAAAGGAAATATGAGATTCACAAATTTAGAGGAATCCCTACTCCAAATGTTCATAAGGACTATTTGTGCCTGACCTATGGTAGAGAATTCCATGCTCATACATCAGCTACAATTGCAATGTACTTGGAGCTTTTGGTCCTTTTTGAAAATGAAAGACAATAACCAAAAATCGTGTTCTTATATACAATTGTAAACATTCTAACTATATAGAGCCCCTTATGGTTTCTTTTTCATGATTTGTTTTTTATGCTTCTCTTGAGACTTACATTTTAAAGTCAATTTTTCTTTTCAACTCAGGACTTTTCATCAGAAATGCTTGAAAGTTCTCTATTTCATTTAATATCCGCTTTTACCTTGAATAATTATACTCAGTTTTACAAGGTAGATTATTCTTGGCTGTAATCCTAGCTGTTTTGTCTTACAGAATGTCATATTTCTCCATTTTTTAATGTAGTAGCTGCTAAATCTTGTGTGATCTTGACTCTATGCATGACATTTGAATGATTTTTCTCTGTATATTTAAAGCATATTGTCTTTGATCTAGTTGTTCTGGAATTTGGCTATAATATGCCTGGAGTTTCCATTTTGGCATTTCTTTCAGATGATGATCAGTTAATTCTTTATATTTCCATTTAACCTGATTTTAGGATATCAAGGAAGTTTTTCTAACAATTTATCGAAATATGATATCTAGGCTCTTTCTCTGATTCTGAGTTTCAGGTAGTCCAAATTATTAAATTATTTCTCCTCAATTAATTTTCTGGGTCATTTTTTTTCCTAATGAGATCTCACATTTTCTTCTTTTTTCATTTTTTGGACTTTGTTTTATTATTTTTTGATGTCTCATAGAGTTACTAACTTCCACTTGTTTAATTCTACTTTTTTTTTTTTTTGTTAAGGCAATTGGGGTTAAGTGACTTGCCCAGGGTCACACAGCTGTTACGTGTCTGAGACCAAATTTGAACTCAGGTCCTCCTGACTTCAGGGCTGGTGCTCTATCCACTGCGCCACCTAGCTGCCCCCTTAATTCTACTTTTTAAGGAATTATTTTCTTCAGTGAACAAAAGTTTACTTTTTCTTACTTCTTCCACTTGGTCAATTTGGTTTTTTAAAATTTTATTTTCTTCAGTATTTTTGTGCCTCTTTTCCTAGGCTCTTAATAGACTTTTTATAATTTTCTTACCTTGTTCTCATTTATTTATCTAATTTTTATTCTATGATTTTGATTTTATTTTGAAAATAAATTTTAGCTCTTCCAGGAATTCTTCTTGAACTTGAGTCAAATTCACTGTGTTTTTTTCCCTTTAGAGCTTCACTTACAGCCATTTTTTTCCTTCATTGTCTTTTTCTGACTTTGTGTCTTGACCTTCCCTCTCACAATAAGGGGGGAAGGTTAGGCAAAGGGGGAAGCAAAAGATGAGGGAAGACAAGGAGGATTCATGGGTGGAGGAAGTTTAATAGCAAGGCAAGTTAAGGAATAGAATTAAAGCAGAAGAGTTAGCAAGGTTAGGAAAGAAGAGATACACACAAACACTACAATAAGAATCTGGAGTAGAATCTATTAGGAATAAAAAGTATGGCTAGTAATTATTGATCTCAGGCAAAGTTAAACTTAAAAATCTAATCAAGAGAGAAATCTACATTATACGTCAGCCATATTAACATTGTTTTAGATACAAAAAAAAATCAGGGATCCTTCATTGAAAACTTTTTCTCAACCAAACCTGAACTTAATAGAGATTTTAACATATAAGAGCCAACATTAAAAATTAATTTCAAGAGATTCAATTGTTTATGTTTGCTACATGGAAATATATACCATATGTTTAAGATTGACATCAGTAATTAGGTAGCTCAAAAGAAAGACTGGGCAGAGCTGAGTGTATGTTTCTGAAAAGCAAAACTATCTAGAAAGGATAAAAGTAATTATAATGCTATAGAAATGAAGTGCAGAGGAAGAACTAACCCAGAGACATTGGAGGGAGTGTAGAAGAGTTAACAAGGATAGGAAATAAGAAATATACACAAACAGTACAACAAAGATCAGGAATAAAATTTATTAAAGAAAAAAAGAGCTAACAATCATTTATCTCAGATAAAGTCAAACTTAAAGATTCAATTAAGAAAGAAATATGCATTTTATGTCAGCCATATTAATATTCTTTTATATACATGTTTATATATGTGTAAATGTCTGTGTATATGTATGCAAATAGGTATATGCATGTGTATATAGATATATGTATTAGGGGGCATGTGGGTGGGTATGAATATGTATGTGTTTGTGTATGTGTGTGCACATATATATTCATGCTTAACTGTAGCCTGCTTGGGGAAGGTAGGGAGAATGAAAGAGGAAAAACAGAATAAAGTAAAAAGAATAATTTATAAGGAAATAAAGAAACTATGGATAGTTATGAATATTATCTCTTCTATTATTATTATTATATGCTTTCTTGAAATAAAATTTTATTGTTACATATTTTGAATCCTCCCTGATGTTCTGCTGAAGACATGACAGTGTTTTCTTTTCTTTTTCTCTTTTGTTTTTTTTTATTTTGTATTTAGTTTTAAATAAATAAATACTTAAAAATAATTCCTAGTAATTCTTTGATTTAATCTTCATTAGTGGTATATTCACCCTTTTCATTTTTGATACTAGTGATTTGATTTTCTTCTTGATTTCTAAAATCAAAGTAATCAATTATCTTTTTTTTTTCAAAAAAAACAACTCCTAGTTTTGTTCAATAAGATTTTACCCTCAATTTTATTCACCTCATCTTTAATTTTGGGGATTTCAAATTTGGTGTTTAATTGAGGATTTTTGTTTATTCTTTTTCTAGTTCTTTTAATTGTATGCACACTCCATTAGTCTGCTCTTTCTCTATTTTATTGATTTAAACATTTAGAGATATAAATTTCCCTCTGATCATAGTTTTTGCCATATCCCATGAGTTTTAATGTTGTCTCATTATTGTCATTCTCTTTAATGAAAGTATTAATTGCCTCTATAATTTGTTTTATAGCCCACTCATTCTTTAAGATTAGGTAATTTAATTTCTAATTAGTTTTTAATCTTTTTTCCATGGTCTTTTGTTAAATGTAATTTTGTTGCATTGTGATCTGAAAAGTATGCTTTTAATGATTCTACTTTTAACTATAAAAATTTAATATATGGCCAATATGTAGTCAAACTTTGTAAAGGTGCCATGAACCACTGAAAGAAAGATGTATTTCTTTCTATTTCCATTCAATTCTCTCCAGATATCTATCATATCTGATTTACCTAAAATTCTATTCCCTTCTTTAATTTCTTTCTCATTTATTTTTTTGCTTAGATTTATTTAGTTCTGAGAGGGGGAGATTAAAGTCCCCCACTATTATAGTACAACTATTTATCTCCATCCATAATTCATTTATCTTGTAAAAATTTAGATGCTATAGTATTTAGTTCATATAGGTTCAGTATTGATATTGTTTTATAGTCTATAGTACCTTTTATCAAAATATAGTTATCCTACATATCCCTTTTAATTTAAAGAACTTTAGCCATAACTTGGAGATCATAATTGCTACCTCTGTCTTTTTTGCATCAGCTTTATCTTAATAAATTCTATTTCAACCCTTGCAACTTTGTGTATATCTCTCATTCTTAAATGTGTTTCTTGTAAAAAATATATTGCTGGATTCTGATTTTTAATCCAGTTTGTTATCTATTTTCATTTTAGGAGTGAATTCATCCCATTCATATTCAAAGTTATAATTTCTATTTGTGAATTTCCTTTCATAGGATTTTTATTCACTATTGTCCTTCTCAGCCTCTCTTTTAACTCTATTACTGTTACCTTATTTTCTCCTCTTACCCTCTCATCATTTTTTCTATTCAGCCCTCTAAGAAGTCCTCCTTTGTCCTTTCTCTCCAATTTTTTAAATCTTAATTATATTCCCTGCTGTAAGTCCCCTCCAAGACCCCATAAGTCTCTCAAGTCCAAAAGATGTCTACACTCCTTCAGATGTACGTGTTATTTCCTTTTCAACTCAGATCCCATTAGAGTAAGGTTCCAATATTACCAGCCCTCCACTCCCACCTGCTTCCTCTATATCAGGTCTTCTTTTCACACCCCATTTTTACCTTTTCCCATCTAATTTTTTAAAGAATTGTTCCCATCATCTCCAACTTCTATTTCAAACTAGTAGTCTTAAGAAGACTGATATTTTCATATATAAGAAGTAAACAGTTTGACCTTAAGTGTCCCTTCTAATTAGTCTTTAATGTTTTCCTTATATTTCTTCTAGATCTTTTATAATCAATTTTCCAGTAAGTTATGTTCTTTTCCACCAATGTTTAAAAGTTTTTCAATTTGTCAAATTGATATTTTTTTTTATTCAGGATTATTCAAAACATTTCTTGGTAAATTATTCTTGGTCACAATCCCTGCTCTTTTGCTTTTTGAAATATAATGTTCTAAGCAGTCTTTTCATGTAGAAGTTGCTAGATATTGTGAAATCCTGATTGTATTTCCATATTATTTAAAATTGCTTTCTTTCTTGTTTCTTACAATATTTTCTCCTAAATGTGGAAATTTTGAAACTTGGCTGTGACATTCCTGTAAGTTTTCCTCCTGGAATCTCTTTCAGGTGGTGAATCTAGATTTTTTTTTCTATTTCTACTTTACCCTCTTTTTCTAAACTTCAGGGAAATTTTCCTTAATAATTTGTTGTAACATTTCTTTTTTTAATCATAACTTTCAGGTAATCCACCAGTTCTTATATTGTCTCTCTTTGATCTGTTCTCCAGAACAATTGGTTTTCTAATGAGGTGTTTCAGATTCTTATCTAGTTTTATTATTTCTTGGTTTCTTATAAATGTCATGTGATTTCTCTTGTCCAATTCTAGTTTTCAAAAAAAATTTTATTCCTTAAGATTTTGGATCTCTTTCCATTACTTAACTTTATTTTCATAATTTTCTTGGGTTGTTTTTATTTTATCCTATTTTCCCTCAAACTCTCTTATTTCATTTAAAAAGAATTTAAATTCTTCCATGAACTATTTTTGGTCTTGTGACCATTTGATATTAGTCTTTGGGGTAGGAGTGGCTTTTTTTTTACTTCACTTTCTTCCTCTACCTATGAACCCAGATTTTTTACAACATTATAGTTATCCTATGGTCAGGTTGTATCAACTGCCTTATCCCTTTATTTTTGCTGCTCTTCATTTATTTTATGATGATATTTTGTCTGTTTCTGGAGGAATTTGGAGAGCTTATATATTTCTGAACTATACCATCATCTTCCCAGAATGACCCCTCTAGCCTAATCTTAATGAATAAGTGAGTTAAAGAACAAGTCATAGAAACAATAAATAATTTTATTAAAGAGAATAAGAAGAAGACAGCAGACCAAAACCTATGGGATACAGCAAAAGCAGTAATCAGAGGGAAAATTGTATCTTGAAATAAATATAATAAATAAAATAGAGAAAAAGCAAACCAATAAGTTTGATATGCAATTTAAAAAACTAGAAAAAGAACAGGTTAAAAACCCCCAATTAAATATCAAATCAGAAAGAAAGGATAGTAAGAGATATCCTATCTAAAATAGGGGTAGACAGCAAAAAGTGCCTGGAAATTTACCTTCCAAGACAAACCCAGAATACATGAACATATAAAAACACTTTTTATACAAATAAAGCCAAATCTAAATAATTGGAGAAAATTAGTTATTCATGGACAGAGTCAATATAATAAAAATGACAATTCTATGTAAACTACTCTACTTATTCAGAGTCATCACAATTTAATCACCAAAAATTATTTTATTGAATTAGAAAAAATCATAACAAAATTCATTTGAAAGAACAAAAAATCAAGAATATCAAAACAATGAAAAAATATAAAGAGAAGAGGTACCAGATCTTAAACTCTATTATAAGGCAGTAATTATCAAAACTATCTGGTACTGGCTAAGATACAGATGATGGAGCAGTCAAAAAAGTACATATAATACAAAGCTGTAAATGATTATAATAACTTTGTGTTTTACAAATATATTTAAACGTGAGAGATAACAATTCACTATTTGGCAAAAAATCATTGGAAAAATGGAAAGCCATCTGACAGAAATTGAGTATAGACCAATATTTTACACTGTTTATCAAGATATGGTCAAAATGGATACCTGGCCTAGATATAAAGGGAGATAGCATAAGTAAATTAAAAGAACATATAGCATATTATCTACAAGATTTATTAATGGAAGAAGAATTTGTAAATAAATAAGAAATACAGAACATTGTAAGATGTAAAATGGACAAAAGAGTGTATATGTGTGTATACATGCACAGATGCATAAACATATGTGTATATACATATATACATGTGAGTATATGTGGATGAATAGTACTCTTTGTGATGGCAAAGAACTGAAAATTTAGAGAATGCCTATCAACTGGGGAATAGCTAAACAAAATGGCGTACATGATTATGATGTAATTCTATTATGTTGTAAGAAATGATGAGCAGAGTTTAGAAAAACATGGAAAGACTTGCATGAAATAGTGAAGAGTGAAATGAGCAAAACTATTTGAATGTTGTATGAAGCAACAGCAATGTTCAAAGAATGACTATAAATGACTTATTCTAAGCTTTATAAATACTCAAATCACCTACAAAGGACCTTTGGAGGAAGATATTATCCACTTCCAGAGAAAGAACTGATAAATAGCAGTATTCATAGTATAGTTTTATATAAAACTATATTTTATATAACTGTGTGTATCGATATCTGTATACCCATCTAGTTAGTTATACATATGTATGTATACATATATATACATGTAAATGTTTATAGATAACTATTCATATACATCTTGAGACAGAGAGAGACATTTCTAGGGTGGGAGGAAAGGGTAAAAAATTTACTTGATTCTATTATATTTTTAAATGGCAATTTCAACATGATAGATTTACAATTTCATGTAAAATCAGCTTTTTATTATGCTATGGTTTGGAAATATTTGTTTTATTCCATAAATTAAAAGTAAAATAAAGATTTTTTTAAATCAAAAAAATGTTTTAAATAAGTACACATGTGGCATAGTTCTTCCATTCTAAATTGATTTTCAAGTACTTAGTAATTAAAGATTAAATTGGGACCTAAAAATAAAAGGGAGAAGTAATTAAATCAAAGAACTTCAAATGATCTTTTCAAAAGATATGTTTCATAAATATATATATTTTCTTTCTGTTCTCAGGTGAATCACAAAAGAGAAATGGTGACAATGGCCAGATTAACAGAGTCCATGAGTAAGTACCTTTGACATTTATTTAGCCTTAAAAACCCTAAAGAAAACAAAATTTTCAAAATCTGCTATTACATTTAACACGAGTTTCTAATTCTTCCACCTCCTCCAACTACATTAAATGTTACACTGGTAATTAATGAGAGAAGGAAATCTATTATATTTTGTACCATATTAATCCATTATATTATCCTAACTTAGTTGTATGTAGGCCAGAAAGCTGTAATGAAAGAATGACTCAGTAAGTCTTTGAAAAAAAATAATATAGGTTAAACTTGATTTAAATCATTGTACTAGAAAGCAAGCTACTGAGTGCCTTTAATACAAAACTCTTTCTTGGAATCAGCTGGAGTTCTACAAGCAGCAAGGAAAGCAGCAAGGGCTTTTTGTCATTATGTATTTACTTGAAATCTGTAGATGTATGTAAAGTGAGGCAAAAGAGGAAATATATTTGTTCATAAATGTTGATTCAAACATTTCCAAAAACAGACATAAAAATGACATGTCTGAAGTATAGTCAACTTAAAAAACAGATATTTGAGACTTTCTGTAGATCTCTAAGCTCATGTTTTGTTTTTTAATGTCAAGTACATATGAAAAATGTAAATTGCTACTCTTGAAGCTGAAAAGTGTGGAAACATCTGCAAAAGGAATATTAAAAAACACAACAAAAGACAGATTTTTAAAAAACTGCTTTGACAATGGACATTGTTTTGTAAATATGTTTTTCAGATATTTTCAGAAAATAAAAAAAGTATTCTAAATGTAGTAACCATCCAAAAAATATACTGTAATAAACAAAGATAATAATATATATACATATATATATATGATGGTACATGAAAACATGAACTGCATTATGTATAGTAAATTAAAAATGAGCATGTTAATTTTAATAATGTATTAATGAATTTTTTCTTCCCTGTATTTTTCTGGATTTCAGTTTTGTAGTAGCAATTGTTTTAATAGTTGCAATCTATATTTATCTCATACTTTAATATTTGCAAAATGCTTTACATATACTATTTCACTTGATTCTCACAGGAACTCGTCAAGGCAGGTGTAATAGTTGTTATTATTCTGTCTTTACTGATGAAAAAACTGAGACAGAAGTTAGTTTGTCTACAGTCACACAATATCAAAGGGTGGCCTTGATATCAAGTCTTCCTAACTCAAAAGTCCAGTTTGTAGTCAGGTGTTATACTATTATTTTGAATCTTTTTTAACTCTAAATTACTTCCTAGCAGTCCTTCTGTATTATAGTCTTCATATTTGTCATTTCTTAGAGCAAGATGTCATTCCATCATATGCATTAATCATAATGTATTCAACCAATAGCAATG
Organism: Myrmecobius fasciatus; assembly: GCA_023553655.1. Taxonomy (NCBI): domain Eukaryota; kingdom Metazoa; phylum Chordata; class Mammalia; order Dasyuromorphia; family Myrmecobiidae; genus Myrmecobius; species Myrmecobius fasciatus. The sequence goes on from JAJPUD010000145.1 coordinate 662,565, forward strand.
CACTATATTCTTTTCTTTTTCCATTTTTTTTGACTGTTAACAAATTACATTGCTGTGAATATTTTTATACAGACATCTTCCCCTTCCCCCATTCAACAAAATTGTCAATGTATAGTCCTAACTATGGAATCACTAATCAAAAGATTCCCCCTATTTTCTTGCATATGTATTACACCTGCAATAGTAAACGACAGCCTTATAGAAACTATTATCATTAGACCCACAAAATGTCTTTCTATAATTGGTCTTTAAAATGTGCTTTGATTCTATCCAAACTCTAAACATTTTTTCTCATTCTACTGCTCCCCATCTTACTAAAACTATGTTTCTTCCTGTAGCAAAATTAGTCGACACCATTTTCATTCACTTTCTAGTAGTAATATTTGAAACAGCATGAATGATAGAATAGGTTGCAGAAGGGAAACTGCTCTTAGAATTTTCCAAAAGGAAAAAGAAGAGTGTGCAAACTATAAACCAGTGAGCTTGGCTTAGATTTCTGAGGGGAAAAAATTAACTGTTAAAGAGATAGTTGATGAACATTTAGAAAAGGAAGCAGTTATTTTAAAAACCCAGTATGACTTCTTCAGTTTTTGTCAGACAAACCTCATTTCCTTTTTGAACAGTTACTTCTTATAAAGCTAGTACATGAGAAAAATACTGTAGATATAGATTGCCTACATTTAAACAGAACATTTGATAAAGCACTTTACATTATTCTGGAGAAGATGGAGAAATATGGATTAGATGACAAATACATGGATAATAATACAATAAAGCATGAATATAGTAGATGGATCAAGAACTGGTTGGATGGACAGATTCAAAAATAATTCTCAATGTGTCAATTGTCAACACTGAAGATGTCTCCAGTGAAGTACCCAAAAAATTTATGCTTGCCTATGTGCTATTTTTGTCAATGGTTATCAGATAAAGACATAGATGATTCATTAAATTCATTAAATTTAAATTCATTAAATTAAATTAAATACAAAGCTAAGAGGGGTCAATAATACGTGTCAAGATCCAAATGGATTTGATCACATTTGAACTCAAGTCTTTTTGACTTCAGGCTAAGAAAAATTCATCTTCACAAATTGAGGTGTGATTAGATAGCAATTTTTTTTGAAAAAAAATCTGAAAGATTTTAGTGGGCTACAAATTTGTAGCTATATGATGTGGGTTAATATGATCTTAAGACTGCATTAAAAGGAGAATAACTTCTAGGGAACATGTAGGTGGCACATAATGCATAAAATCCTAGGTCTGAAGTCAGAAAGACTCATCTTCCTGAGTTCAAATCATACCTCACACAACGTACTAGCTTTGTGACTCTGGACAAATACTTAACCCTGTTTGCCTCAGTCCCTCACCTAAAAAAGAGCTAAAGAAAGAAAAAGTCAACCACTCCAGTATCTGTGCCAGGGAAACTCCCCAGTGTGGTCACATGGGGACCCAAAAACTTTGGGGTATAGAGAAATGATAGTTCCACTATATTTTGCCCATACCATGCAGAAATCTGTGTTCCAAATTAGGTTATATGTTGTAATTCTAAAAGAATAAACTGGAAAGTGTCCAAAAGAGTGACCTTTAAGTCCTTGTCATATGAATACTGGTCAAAGGAGTTTGTAACCTTTAGCCTGATGGCATGATAGTTATCTTAAAGTTTTTGAAAGGTTGTTACATGAATGAGGAATTAAATTTACTATGGCCACAGGATTTTGGGTACAAGAGGAAATTTAGACCCAAAGTCAGGGGAAAAAAAACTTTCTAGCTATAAAAGTGGACCAAAAATGAAACTGACTGTCTTGAGAATTGGTAGATTCTCCTCAACAAACTTGTACAAGCATAAACTGAGCAACTATTTGGTAGTTATGTTATAAAAGAGATTCTTATATGTGTTGGACCACATGATATCACATATGCCAAGCATAGCTTTATTTGTAAGTTGGCTCTGTTTCCATTTGACATGGCAGTGATACATTTCTATAGTTTTTTGTTTTGTTTTGTTTTCTGGAGAATGGAGGAATGCTGGCAAGTTGGACAAGTCTAGTAATCACTGAGGGGAAAATGTCTGCTTTTTCTTTTTACATTCTAAAACAATTTGCTTCATAGATGTCCTTGCGGTTTTGCAAAAACATGTATTTCATATTGGTTCTAATTGTGGCCTTTTGTGAATCAGCAAAGTCTTCTCATTGCTATGGGATGAAGCTGATCTTGTTCTTTTTCTTTAGTCCCTTCTTTTATCCAAAATAAGAGAATCTCTTGTCATTTGGACAAGGATGGTCAAGACATTGCATCTGAAAAATCACCAGCCCCCTCTTTCTCAGTAAATAACCTTGTCCCCTGTCTTACTGAGAAAGTTAAGGCCATCCATCATTTTTGCACTACATGGCAGACTTCACATTTCTATTACCCTATTCTTTCTTTCTTTGCTCAAGTATCAGAAACAAAAGCTTTTCTCCCTGCCAGGTTTAAGCACTCATACCATTTTCTTTAGATGTTGCTCTGTCTCTCTCGGCATGTCTGCCTCTCTTTGTCTCTGTCTCTGTCTCTCTGTTTCTCTGTCTCTTCATATGTGTGTGTGTGTGTACACACCCCTCTGTCTCTGTGTCATTTCTTTCTCTTTCTCTTCTTTTCTCTCTCTCTCCTTCTCTTCTCCACTCCTCTGTCACCTCCCTCTCTTTTCCTTCCCCCCTTTCCCTCCTCTCTCTACTTCTCCCTTTTTATCTCTCTTTCTTTATCTTTCTCCCTTTCCCTTGTATCTTCTCATCCCTCTCTATTTTCCTTCCTCCCCATTTATATGAAAGAAAATCTAGTGGAATGCTTCTAACTTGCTTGACAATTTGGATAATGCTTGGATCTAGAAAAGGGAAACATAGAAAGTCTTGAAGTGACCTGCTATGTTGATCCCTTTTATACATCCATTGAGTCATCGGCTTAGGGAGCTCTTTATCATCTCTGTACAAACACCTCAGCTATGTACAAACCTGTATGTCCGACCCAAATCTCCAATATAGTAAGGAACCATTAAGGGCAATTCTGAATATACTTCTAGGTAAGAAGGAGTCCTTGGAGAGGGGAAGCTTAACAATTGGGGTTTATTTATAGTACACAAACCACTAGTGGAACAGTCATAGGATTATAGGCTATATATGTGTAATGGGTTCCATTAATTTAAAGCTAGAGGGAGTCTTAGAAATGACCTAGTCTAAGTAAAATGATTTGTTCAATTTAATGAAGTTTAATGTATTATATAAATATATATGTACACACATATACATATGCACATACCTACATCCATAGCATGGATAGATATGCATTTTAAGAAGATCAATTTAAATATCTGAGTGGAGGATGAGCTGGACTGGAGAGAAACTCTAGGCAGAGAGACCAGTAGGCATGAGGTAATGAGATCCTGCACCAGTGTGGTGGCCAGAGAAGAGAAGGGAGCATATATGTGAAAAAATTATGAAGGTAGGATTCAACACTTGGCAACAGCTCATATATGGGGAGGTGGGAGGGAAAGGAAAAGTGAATAGTTGAAGATGGCTGCCAGGTTGTGAGCTTGGGTGACTAGGAGGATAGTGTATTCTCCAAGAAAAGACTTGGAAAGACAATGAGTTTAATTTTCTCTCTCTCTCTCTCTCTCTCTCTCTCTCTCTCTCTCTCTCTCTCTCTCTCTCTCTCTCTCTCTCTCTTTCTCTCTCTCCTCCCTTCCCTCCCTCTGTCTCTGTTTGTCTGTCTCTCACCTCCCTCCCTTTGCCTGTCTTTCTATATCTGTCAGTCTGTTTCTGTCTCTCTCTCTCTTTCTCCCTCCCTCCTTCTCTCTCTCTCTCTCTCTCTCTCTCTCTCTCTCTCTCTCTCTCTCTCTCTCCCCCTCCTATTACCATTTTACATCGCTCCAATCTAAAGTAAAAAATAAACAAATACATTTTTAAACTCTTTACTCACACTTCCTCTGTTCTCCTTACCCACCTCCCACAAATTGCCACCCAGTTTCACTATCCTCCATCCTCCCTCCCACCACCTGCCACCTGGATCCAATATATTACTCCTCCCTCCCACAGCCTGCCACTTTATTTCACAATCCTTTCCCTCCCACCAATTGCCATTCTTATCTCTTTTTCCCACTCTTCACACCATTTATCAAACATTGCTTTCTGCTCCCCCCAAAGAGGACAGTGGTGGGAAGTGAGAGGATACACCTGATGGAATATAAAGTGATTGACAGTGCACCTAGGTCAGGCTGCAGGATACACTTTTACATGCCTCATAAATGTCTTGGTCCCTCCCCCAAAGAGCGAAAGACTGAAAGGTAGAAATGTTAATTTGGGGAAAGTGCTCAAAGGGATGTGAGATATGTTCTGTTTACTTAGGAAGAGTGACAAGAGGAACAACATGATTACCAACATTAGAAATAAGTGGAGATAAATTAAAAATGCAAAACATGTGGATAAGTAAAGCTGAGTCTAATATTTTACCTAAAATATAAGTGAACAAATAATAAGAGGTTTAAATATAAAATACAGAATTTTTTTTTAAATCAGAATTCTACATAATACAGAAAGTCAGGGGAAGGGAGGGGAGGGAGGAGCAGAAGAATTCAAAAACAGTTGAGAGCAAAAGGTCCTTTTCTTAGAAAAGGATGGATAAAAGCATTTTATCTAAGGAATTAACTTTTCATTCTCTTTTGGTTCTGTCTGCCTCATTTAATATTCCCAACAAGAATGGCTGGAGCTCTTTGGTATATTTTTAGAAAATAATCTGTTACCCATTTGCTCATTCCATGTAGGCCCCATCCCTTTCACATCTTGTTTTGCCTAGTTACCCTGCTGTTCCTTTTTCTAATGTCATGAATACTAGGTGTGGCAGCAGGTATTATTCCCATAGGATCAAAAGCACTCATTATGTCTCCCTTGTTTTCAGAGAGGTTTGACAGGGTCCTGGAAAGTTCAAGAAATTGATTAAATCTCTGAACAAATTAAAATCCTAGATTGGTAGAGAATGTTAAGACATTGACTCCCTATCATGGCAGCATATGGACAAAAGGAGTGGTATGCTTCATATGAATGAACAGCTGAAGAATTCCATCATCTTTGAAAAAAAAAATCTACTTTCCAGATTCAAGATTGTTAAGAATGACATTCTGAAGGCTCTAAATATCATTATATTAAGGTTAGCAGTGGTAGGGAAATTCAGAGATTCATATGTTCAAAATGGTGATTATTAAGATTGTTGTTCAGTTGTTCAGTTATGTCTTTCTCCATGTGACCCCAAGGAGTTTGTCCATGGAGTTTTCTTGACAAAGACACTGGAATGATTTGCCATTTCCTTTTACAGTTCCTTTTTATAGTTAAGGAAACTGAGACAGATTAATGACTTACCCAGGGTCACACAAGGAGTAAGTGTCTGAATCTGAATTTAAATTCAGATTCTCTCTCTCTCCACTGCCTCATGTTTAAGCAACAAGATTTCATACAGTATATTAGTGAGAATAAAAAAAATCGTTTCTTTTTGTAAAAAAAAAAATTCAAAGTTTCCTTTATGATTAATAGAATGGAATTCCATTTATAAATTCACCAATCCCAATTTTTATAAATATTTAAAAGCAAGTCTTTAACATAATAAGGGCTAATTCATCCAGGATAAAATGCTTTTGATATAAAAAAATGCAATGATATTGCTATGGAAATTCAAGGGTAAAGAAATCCAAAGAACAAGAACAAAGATCCTTTATACCTTACAAAGGAATTTGCTCCTCCAATGATTTGTTTCTGATTGAAAATCCCAGAACCTTCCAACAAATGTGTTTAGACATTATTTGAATCTTCTAATTATTTGCCCAAAGGACTAAGATATTTTCACATTCAGATATTGATACAGATCAAAGCAATGGACTTGAAATATTTTTTTTATTTTTTTACAACAAAACAAAATATACAAATAATAATAGCAAAGCACTTTGAACAAATATAAAATATTGATTCAGTGAGAATAAAACTGAAATGATTCAGTGAAATACTAAAAGTCAAATTATTTGATTAAATGTTTTATTTAAACACATTTAAGATATAGAAGGAAAATGTCTTTTAAAAATCTTGAATTTTTTGTTAACTAGTTTTAGTTTCCATGACTTTCATTTCAGTTATTCAGATTTCTATTTGTCAAAAATAAGCTGAAAATTTTAAGTTAACTCTTCCTATAAACAGGATTAACTGTTTCCTACCCTCATCATAACATAACATCATTCAACTTCTGGCAAATTAAAGAATAAATGGAAGTATGATGGAAGATAGTATTTATTGTGAAAAATTCTGTTTAAATTACCATCAATTAATAAAAGGTCAATATGACCCAAAAAAGAGAGAAATACAATATAGAAAAATCAGTGATCTAAAATTTATCTAGAATAAGAGAGGATAGAAATTATCTTCAATTTAAATCAATACTGCATTGTGTATTAACATAGAAAACTATATTATTATGAAGATAGGATAAGTCAAAAATCCCATCTTAAATAAGGATAGAAGTTGAAAATAAGTGTATATGAATAAAAATATAAGATTCCTTCATAATTAGAAAGTTTAACTAAATTAGAAGTTTCAAGCAAGGAGTATTAAACTCTAAAATGTCACATTATAACTTTTCTTAGTTTCCCCTTTATAGATTATGTATTAGGTATCACAAGAATCTGATGGATTAAGTGACTTATTTCAATGGTGATATTTTTTTCTCTTTTACTGATATTGCCTATAGATAGGAAGGATTTTTTTCATTTAAACAAATCAACATTTAAAAATATTTAGAGGGGCAGCTAGTGGGTGTAGTGGATAGAGCACCAGCCCTGAAATCAGGAGGACTTGAGTTTAAATCTGGTCTCAGACTTAACACTTCCTAGCTGTGTGACCCTGGGCAAGTCCCTTAATCCTAATTGCCTCAGCAAAAAAACAAAAAATAAACCCCAAAAAATATTTAGAGCAAGACATCATGGAAAACTTAAGCAAATCATTGGAGATGGAGTTGGAGAAGAGGAGAGAAAAACTAAGAAAAACACACTTAGGAGTGACTCTAAATTATAAAGCTTATATCTAGCCTTTATCAGACTGAGAATATGAACAAAACAAAAGCTTAAATGATCCATGTTTGCTCTTTGTTTGCCTCTGGCTTTATAAATATGGAGAGAAATTTCAAAAAAAGTTTTAGAGGCTAAGAATGAACACTTAATTCTATTGCTTGAGATAGACCATAGCCTGAGACAAAATCCTTTTTGGAAAACCCAGAACAAAGTAATTATTTAATATAAAAATTGTCAGTCAATATTGTAGGAGATTTTTTGTGCATATATATGTATATGTACTTATTTATTTAAAACTTAGATGCAAAATAAGATCAAACAAAATCAAAAAATCAAAGAAAAAGAAAAAAAAATTGTCACAGGTCCAGCAAAACATCAAGAAGAATTCAAATTCACTTTCAAGAAAGCATTTAAATATTGTATTCATAGCTGTCTATCTATTGTTTGCTTTCTTATAAGTTTTTTTTGTTCTCTGCTGTACATTTGATACTTTATTTTTTCCCCTTTACTCCCTCCCATAAGCAAGTTACGGTTAAGCATAGATAAATTCATTTATACATATACACACATATACATACACATACATAAACCTACATACATGTATATACACACACTATATATACACAAACATATACACATACATCTAAAACAATATTAATATGGCTGTCATATAATGTATATTTCTCTCTTGATTTAATCTTTTTTTTAAGTTTGACTTTGCCAGAGATCTCCCTAGGGTGCAATTTTGGTTCGTTTATGGAGGAAAATCTGCAGTGCTTAGTATTTTTTACCTCCTCTGTCATCCTCCCAGAATCCTCTTCCTAGTAGAAGACTTTTTAAAAGAGTTAGGAGGTGGAAAGAAAATGGATGCTGTCTTCATTCAGCTTTAGTAAAGTTCAAGTTACCTACTAAGTAGAGTACAAAGAAACAACTCTCACACAATGAATATAGCATCGTAGCTTTATTGAGAAGATATACTTGCAATAAAGGAAGGTAGTCAGGAAGGACAGAAACAAGTCAGATCTTCTGGGTTTCCAAATGGAATTAGGCACCCCAAACCAATAAAGTCTAGCCAATTTTATAGGATGTTGGGAGAAGGAAACCTTACCCATCTGGTAAGTGACATTGCTGGAGAGTAAAGCTGGGAGGTGGGGAGAGAAAAGAAGCAGGTTTTTAAAAGAAAACTTATTTGTTTGAGATTGTGCCCTTATTATTGAGACAAAACTTAGGACAAAGAGAATTAAAGGGAATTTATTAAAAATATATTGTTAGCAACATGTTAATGGCATATCACTGGAAATGAGCAAGGAATTCAAGATGGAACCAGCTTTTATTGATTACTTTAGCAGTGAGATAAAGACTATTCTCACAGGTTCATATCAGCAGAAGGGGATGGGCAATTGCATCTTAGCACCTTTCCAATTGCCTATATGTGAGAGCTAGATGATGTTTAACAGATACAAACAGGTAAAAGGTGACAAGGTAGGTGATAAGTAGCAGGTAATACAAAGCTACAGAGTGCATGACTCCTCCCCTAATACTGATTGACAAATAGAGTTACTTTTGATACCGGGGAGGGAAAGGGATTCCAGAGCAACTAGTGGCTAATTGATATACAAATTCCTTGCTGGTTGGAAATGAGCTTTCAACCTTTACTGCTGGTCTTATTTAAAGAAGATGATTGAGAGGATCTGGGTTAGCCAGGAACCCTCCAGGACAGAGAGACTACTGAGATCATTACAATCAGTTTTATCTCCTTATGACACTATCCTAAGGTACCTGACCTACCAAATCCCTTTCAGGGAAGCTTTCAGCTGCTGCAAAGTCTCTGTGCCCACCTTACAAGGAACCAGACACATAAGAATTCATGAACTCATTCTGTAATAACTGCTTCAGTCTGTCTCCCCTGGGTGTAGTCAAGAAAATATACCATTTCTCCTTTTCCTGTCCAAATGTTCCTGATCTCTGTGGTGATATCTATTACATAGAGCAGTCTACTATCTTCAAAGTGGAATTCCATGTGGAATTTTTTGGGCCATTCCAAATGAATAAATCCAGAAGAAATATGAGCTGCCTTTCAATCAGGTATTGCTGAAAAGGATTATGCTGGAAAAATGTTTAACATTTTAAAGTTTAATCTTCATTATTCACATTTTTCTTTAGAAATTGACCTTAAATATTAACATTAAAACTATATAATTATAACAATCAAGTTCTGGTTCCTAGCTTTCTGAGGCACAAATAGTAACATTGAAAATTTAACAACAAAACTTTAACAACTGTAAAAGTTCTAGCACTCCCCTATATGCAAAGCATACCCATACATGTACACATATCCACAGAGGTGTTGATTAAATCAAGTGAGAATTAGAGTCTCAGTGTGGGGAGCAATGATCACGAAGGGAAGATGAAAAGTGGGAAGTACAATTGTAATCTTCTGTATCATTGCTGAAGGCTCCTAAAGTCCAGCCTATTGTATATAGGCAGAAATCATAATTGTTCATTCAAGTCCTGACCAGCCGAGGTGCACAATTAAAGCAAAAGTGTAATTGGTAAAGCATCAAATGACAGCAAAGTTTGTTTTGGAGAGGATAGCCAAGTCTCTGAAGCCACTTTTAAGTTAAAAACAAATCTCCCTGCCCTTCCCTCTGCCTTTAGTAGCACAGACAGAACATGTGTATATGATATTATCTTTTCTCACTATCTGAAGGTCCACTCTAACCCTTATATCATCTTTCTATCGTGGAGAATGTGGAAGTTATTTTTTTAAAGGCCAGGAGTCTCAATCCAGAACAGGGAGTCAGAGGATTAGTGGATAAAAAGGTTCAGAAAAAGGAGGCAAAGTGGCTTAGCTCAGCAAAAGCTAACAAGCTGGAGGAACAAGCTGCTAGGATCCAAGGGTATATCTTTTATTGCCTAGTCAGGATGACCAGGGGCTAATGGTATTTTCTTGAACCCATCTTCTTGTCTCCCTAAATTTTTTCAGTCAGGTCCTAGAGCCTAAGGAAGGGTTAGTTTTGTTAGAAGGAAGTTGTAGGGTTCATGGGAAATACGAAAGATCACAAGGCTGTTAAGAAACTTCAAAGCTCTCCTATCAATCACAAAATTACAAGTGTTTGTCCAGATAGCTAGACTGTTAGCTCCCACACAAGAATCAGTAAAATGTGAATGCTCCTTTCCTCAGGCTTTGGTGAATTTGATGACCCTGACCACATATGGTCACATGTGGAGCTAAAACCTGCTTGCTCTTCTGTAGTTACAGTATCCACAATAAGGTAAAAGCTAGCTGCAGGACATTTGGCTACATTACCTATGATGGTGTCAATACCATCTGTGAAGTTAACAGAGTCCCTGTCCCTAGGACAAAATATAAGCAATTTATCAGATAAAAAACATTCTTTATTTTAAAAACAAAAAAACACTTGCTATGTCCTCCACATTGGCTTTGAATTTTTTTAGTGGAAGAAGTGATCCCAGTTTCTCAACAAACTAATTCATTGTTGTGGAACTTCACAACTTCTTTTATGGAGCTGATAAGATTTTTGTGACCCTGCCCAAATATAAAGTTTCAGCAAACTCCAAAGATAAGGACAGTTTACAAGGTCTATGGCACTTTTCCCCAGAGAGTAAGTTATCATTATTATTAATGTCATTAATTATTATTATCTATCATAAAGCAAAATATTTCCAAATTAAATACTTGACCATCTTTTAATTATTATGAAAATATTTTAATTGCTCAGTTCATAATCTAACAGCATTCAGTTAAAAGAGAAGTTAATTTTCTAATGATACAGTTTTTAACCACACTCTAGGTAGCATTTTTCAAATTAAAAGCATTTAATATACAATGATTTCCAAGAAAATCATAACAACAGAAAAATTAGGAGCTTAATAATAAACAATGTTATAGTTTTTCAAAGGATAACACATAATTTATTTGTAGTCAAATAACATCAATGGAATGCACTTGTGAATCATTTTACATAGAAAATCACTTCATCTATCAATTTAGGATTTTATACTAGTCTCTTTCAAAAACCCATATAAGATAACTTTGAAGCCATTACATTTTTAATTTTTATTCATGCAAGTTCTAAGAATATTGCCTTAGTACCAAATATCAAGTGTATTTTACATTAAGAGCTATTCTATCTATAGAGGGTCAAACATCACAATCATCCTAAATAGGAGATGACATTTTAATTTAGTTTTAGAACAAATTCAACCAAATCAAATCTGGATTTACAAACACAAATGGAATCATTCAAATAGCAATTTCTCCAAAGGCAATTAGCTGTCAGCTCCTCAATTATAGAGACTATTGCTTTCAGTTAGCTCTGTTCCAAAGATTTATTGTGGCCGTCTCACATTCTCAGTTCTTTTGTAGCCCACAGGCCTCTAAAAATTGAAACATACCCTTCCAATAGCTATTCAAAGACAGAATTTTAGTCTGCTATTCTTAAATAATATCATGCTGTAAATTTATTTGTATAGTTTCCATTTGGGAAGTGTTGTACATTGGTAGAATATTGTTTATCTTAAGCTGCCAACAAGATTTTCCAACTGATGTCCACAAATTTACAAGCACAGATTGTTTCTTATATCCTTTTTTTTTATCTCAATGAGATCAAAAGCCTCCTTAAACTTCTTTTTCCAAATCTCCAAACCCTTACCCAATATCCATAGTCAGTACAAATGGACTCCAAATTTTCCACCTGTTCTCTTTTTATTTCTACTTGTTTAAACCTTGTTTTCACAAGGTTTCACAGAGTGTTTTCACTCTGGTTCCTTGCCCATGGATTTTAATTAAAGTCCTTCAAACTTCAGTCCATCTCATCTTTATTTAACAACCATATCCCAATCTAACATTCCATTAAATATCTCCTGTGCAAATGTTCTTATATGCTAATTAATTGTAAAGCTTTCACATTTCAAGTTGCATGATCTATTTCTATTTTGTAGATGACTTTGATTCTAATTTACCTAAATTACTAATTCCTTTTGAATTATTCACAGAGTAAAATGAAAAAGGTAAATTATCCTCTTAATACTAACAAAATTACTCTATCACCCCCCACACACACACCCAAGATAAAAGAAAAAAGCTCTTGAGTGATGTTTGCATGTAGTCTTAGTCTGAGGGAATAGCAAACCTCCAAAAAATTCATTAAAATAGTTCAGCATTAGGGGCAGTTAGGTGGCTCAGTGGATAGAGCACCAACTCTGAAGTCAGGAGGACCTGAGTTCAAATTTCGTCTCAGACACTTAATACCTCCTAGCTGTGTGACCCTGGGCAAGTCACTTAACCTCAATTGTCTCAGCCAAAAAAAAAAAAGTTCAACATTTACAAAAATATTAATAATAAATAATGATAATTAAATAAACCATAATTTAGAAATGTAAAGATATATTTCAATAGCAAATTTAATCTCTAATTAGTTTATAATGCCAGAAATTTCTACAAACCAGAAAAAAAAATATTTTCTTTCTTTTCTTGTCTTATCTCTGCAATCTCAACCTGGCCAAATTTGAGAAGACCAAGTTAGTATCTTGCAGTATTTTTTCCCTATCTATTCTGAAACCATATCTCCTACTGAAAGTCTGGTCAAAAGGTTAATGGAACTAAGTCTCTGATTATTGGAGAGTTTAACAGCAGAATTATAATAATTACAAAAAACTGGGAGAACTGTTTTGGGTATGAATTTTCACTCATCTTTCTCATCCTTCTAAGCTCCCTTTCTGTGGGGAGCACTTTTTATTACTTCCCTGGGTGTTTCCTTTTAAAATCTCCAGGGCAAATATAATATTGTGCACATAGGAGAACTTCTGAAGTGAAAACACCAGTTTTTCCAACCTTACTTTATATCTTTATCTCTGATAGTCATGGGAGGATTGAGGAGGGGAGAATATGGGAAGAGAAAAAAAAGGAAAACTATAAAAAAAGATCTTTTGAAAGACTAGCCAATTTTTATCCTATTGTGGTATTACTCACAGAAGTCTTTAATGTTCATTCTGAAGAGACTACTAGTTTGCAGAACAGAATAGCCAAGTTCTCTTGAATCATTCCCTGGGCCAAGACCAAACCCCCCTAGTTTTCTATACATATAGTCCTCAATCCTAAAATCTAATTCAGAGCCTTGATTGTATTTGATCTGAATCCCAAGAAAATAATAAGATTTTCATCATGCCCAATTAGATCCTGTATAGATTGGTCCTGACCAAATTTAATCCTGGGATCATGGAAATTTAATCCCAGATAATCTTCAGGCTCCCACAACTGACACCAAATTGCCAGTTGAGAACAAACTCAAATGTTAAAAAGGTTTTTTAAAAGTTTATTAAGTTATATGGCAGGAGAGCCAAAAAAAGAAGGGGAAGTGTCGTCTACTCTCCCAACTTCTGTAAATTTTACATTATAGTATTCAAACAAAGGCAGAAGGGCACAATAAATTCACAACAGCAGTTTCCAGATGAGATATATAAATTACTTGAGATGTATATCAATCAAAAATCAACATTTCCATAAGGTTTGACTAAGATACAAACATTTCAGTAAGATTTTAAAAATAAATATTATTAAAATAAAGTTTTTCTCACAGGGACCACTGACTATCCTTTCTGCCCAAGTGGGCACAGAGGGTAATGAAGTCCTGGACCAGAACATCCTCTGAGTTGTCATCAAGAAAAAGATGTCTACATAATATCATAATTATGTTCTTAATTTGAGAGATTGGGAATCACTTAAACTGCTGGTGGAAAAGTGCTTTTAGATTTTTAGAAAATTTGCCTGATAATAGTTGTGAACACCCAGGATTCTGAATTACCTGTCTTGATTGAATGTTACTCTATTATCCAGTCAGTGTCCTTATCTTGCATTTCCCCCACGATGGGTTATCTCCTATGACCCCTACAATAAAGGCAATTGGGTTATGTGATATAAATTTTAAACTGTGGTTGGAATTTGTGATAATCCAGTCCTCTTCTATATTAGCCTGCCAAATTAGAGACAAAAGGATGCCTTTAAGAAAAAATCAAGTATCAGTATCTAAAATGTTTACTTGGGACCTGTTTCTTGTTTAATTTTCTTGTAATTAAACATGAGTTTTGTCTCATTGGTGCAGCAGCAAGATAGCCAAGTAATCATTTGTGTTCTCTTGGCATACATTACTCAAAATTTGAATTTCTAAGTAGGTGAATTCTATACTTAACTGTCTGTACCTCCAGCTTCTCTCTGTCCATACTGTCATAAATTTAGTATGCTACCAACACACCAGCATTAGCCTTTTGATGTTGATAGCTATATGAACTGTTTATTTTTATATAAATTTTAGTAATATTTTCTATTTTATAACACCATACTATTCCAGATGTCTTTCCCCATTTCCCTCCTTAAAAGTCATCCCATATAACAAATAGTATTTTTTAAGAAAAGAAAAAAAAAGTCAGCAAATTGACAGATTTTTTGGTAATCTAAAACCATGTGCAATGTGTAACACCTGTGAATCTCCCACCTCCACAAAAGGATAGATTGATGGAGTTTTCTCATATCTCTTTATTCCCACTTGGGCTTTATAATTTTGTTTCATTTGCCTTTAATTTTTTGATATGTCATTCTTTCCATTGAAATTGTTGTTGCAACTACATGTATTGTTTTCTTAACTCTGCTTACTTCACTCTGTCTCAATTCATATAGATTTTACTATGTTTTACTGTATTCAAAGATATAATTTCTTAGAGAATTGTAGTATTCCATTACATTCATGTACCACAATCTCATTAGCCTTTCTTCAATTGATGAGCTTTATTTTCACGCTTTCTGCTGATGTTTGCTTACATTTTGTTGTTCTCAGGTTTTTTTCTTTCTAGATCTGATTTTTCTTGTGTAGCAAGATAACTGTATAAATATGTATACATATATTGGATTTATCATATATTTGAACATAGTTAACATGTATTGGACTACCTGCTATCTAGGGGAGGGGGAGGGGGAAGGAGGGAAAAATTTGGAACAGAAAGTTTTGCAAGGGTCAGTGCTAAAAAATTACCCATGCATATGTTTTGCAAATAAAAAGCTTTAATAAAAAAAATTGATGAGATTCCATTTCCCTTCCCCCCAATCATTATCACAAAAATGCTACTGAAATATTTTGGCATATATGGAGAATTTTCTCTTTTTTATTAAAGCTTTTTAATTATAGAATATATGAGTAATTTTTCAACATTGACCTTTGCAAAACTGATTTTTATCTTTTCAATGGTTTTCTTAGGCTACAAGCCTAGTTATGATGTCTTTGGTTCAAACGATATGGATGTTTTAGTCACTTCATTCACATAATTCCAAATTACTTTTCAAAATTATTATACTATAAATGAGTATACTATACTACTACACAGCTCCACCAGCAATATATTAGTATCTATCTTCCCACAATCACTCAGACATTGATTCTTGCCATTTTACTCATTTTCAGGGTACAAGGTGAAACCTCAGAGTTGTTTTGATTTGTATTTCTCTTATTAGTAATAATTTGGAGCATTTTTTCATATGCTTATGAATACTTATAATTCTTTTGAGAATTTTGTTCATAAATTTTGACTACATACTGGAGAATAACTATTATTCTTAAATATATTTATTAATTATTTATACATCTTGGATACAAAACTTTTATCAGTGAAATATGATGTAAAGATTTTTTTTCCCATTCAACCATTTACCTTCTTATGCTAAGGCACATTGATTTTGTCTCTGAAGATGTTTTTTTCCAATTTCAAGCAACCAAAATTATCAGTTATCTTTTCAAGTTCTCTATCTCTCATTTAGTAAAGAATACATCTGTTACCCATAGTTATAAGGAGGTATATTATCTGTTTATTTTTTTATATTATAATCTTTAATATTAAGTTCACATACTCATTTAGAATGTATTGCCAAGTTGTGTAGATAAAGCCTAATTTCTGCAAGACTGATTTCCAGTTTTCCCAGCAGTTTTTATCAAATAGGCAATTTTCTCCTTAGTGACTTATGCTTTCTACTTTATCAAACACTGGATTTCTGAGTTTTATTGTTTCTGAATTTTCCCTTGTCTAGTCTATTTCACTAATCTATTTTTCTATACTTTAAACAATAGATAGTTTTAATAACTATGGTTTTATAACATGGTTTGAGGTCTGAAAATGGTATCTTCTTCACTTCCCTTGATATTGTAGATATTTTGATTTTTTAAATTATTTTTTTTATTATTTTTTCAAGCTCTGTAAATTATCCTCTTTGTAATTTAATTGATACAGGAGATAAAATTGAAATTAACAGGTAATATTGCCATTTTAAAATTTTATTTATATTCGTTTCTATTAGCTTGGCCTAGTCATGAGTACTGAAAATTCTTCATCTATTTAGGTTGTTCTTTATTTCATTTATTTATTTTTCAAGACAATTGGAGTTAAGTAACCTATCCAGAGTCATACAGTTAGTAAGTATTAAGTATCTGAGATAGGATTTGAACTCAGGTCCTCCTGACTCCAGGGCCAATGCTGTATCCACTGTGTCATCTAGTTGCCCCCTCTATTTCTTTAAGGAGTATTTTGTAACTGAAATTATTACAAATCTTTTGTATGCTTTGGGAAGCTGAAAACCAAATATTTTATGCATTTTTCAGTTATTTAGATTGGGATTTTAGATAGCTGCTGTGCTTATACATTGTATAGAGTTTGTAGCACAAAAGAGTTGTACTCTGTCAAAAGCTTTTTCAGCTTCAATTGAGATGATCATATGGTTTGAAATATTTGGGGTTTTAATATGATTGATTGCATTGAATAATCCTTGCATCCCTGACAAAAATCCCACTTGATCATAGTGAATGATTTCTTGGGTAAATTGTTGCAGTCTGTTTGATACCATTTGGTTCATATGTTTTATCATTCCCAGATGTGGGTATCAGGACTATATGTCTTATAAAAAAAATTAAGTAGGATGCTATTATTCTCAATTTTTTGAAATAATTTGTGAAGTATGATAGAATTCTCTGATATAACCTTATTTAAGATCTTTATCTGGTCTTCTGTTAGTCTGATGTTTTTGAAGGCATTCTCAGTTTTGTTTGTATATAATTGTGCATAACATATTCTGATTATTCTTTTATTTGTTCTGATTTTGCCATGATTTTATCTTGCTCATTTGCTATTGATTTGGTTTTTTGTTTTTTTTTCTTTTTAATCATATTAGCTAAGGGTTTATCAATTTTATGAGTCTTTTAAAAGAACTAGATTTTAATTCTCTTTATCATTTTTATGAAGTCTTTTGTTTCCAATTTGTCTATTTCCCCTCTAATTTTTAACATGTCTTTTGTATTTATTTTAGTTTTTTTAACTTATTTTCTAATTTTTAGAAATGTCTATTCAATTCATTAATATATCTGTTTTTTATTTTGCTAAATCTCTATTTGTTTCTGTGTCTTTTGTTTGCTATTTATGAACTAATTTTTATTCTTTTTTGCATTATGGTCTGTAAAGGACATATTGATTATTTCCTGCCTTTTTACATTTATTTGCAATATAGGTTCCCTAGTACAGCTCCATATGGTACAGAGAAATTTGTGTATTCTTTTGCTGTCCCATTTAAAACACATTACATATCTTTTAACTCTCAATTTCTCCAGAAATTCATCCAGTTGTATGTTTTCCCTTTTCCTTATCTTTCTTTTTAGATTTATCCAGAACCAACAGAGGGATATTGAAATCTTCTAGCAGTGTTGCGTTACTGTCTATATCTTCATGAAAGTCAGATAATGTTTCCCTTAGGAATTTGGATGCTAAGATACTTGGAGTTATATAAGTTCACTGCTGAAATTGTCTATGATTCCTTTCCACATAAAATAGTTTCTTTGTTTATCCCTTTTAATTTTTTGAATGTAATTTATTGCTTTGTCTGTTACCATGATGACTACTCTTACTTTTTTGGATGTACTTGATGCCTAGTAAAAATTTTTTCTTCTCTTTCCATTTTATTTTGTATATGTAAAATATTTGTTTTTCAAATATATTTCTTGTAAGCAACAGATTGTAGGATTTTGATTTTTTTTATCCAATCTGTCACTTCTATTCATTTTATTGAATTTTTAATTCATATTTAAAGTTATAAGAGTTAGGTTTATATTTTTATCTGTCTCTAAAATTTTTTTTCTAATTATTATTTTTCTCACTTCTCCAATCTGTCACTTCTTTTCATTTTTTTAAAAATTTTAATCCATTCATATTTAAAGTTATAAGAACTAGGTTTATGTTTTCTTCTCCCTGTCTCTAAAATAGTATTTTTTTCTAATTATTATTTTTCTCACTTCTGCTATAAAGACAACATTATATTCCTTCTGTTATGCTACTTTTCTTTAAGGTGGCCCTGTTCCCACTATTTCTCTTCTCACTTTTTATCCCCTCTTCTCCTTTGTTAATCCCTTTTTCTTTAGGGTTTCCTCTCAGTCAAGTAGATTTCCCCTTCCTCTCCTCCTAGTCACCTAGTCCTATTCATTAGCTTTTTAATGCTTTTATTTTTCCAAAAAGGTTTTGTCTCAATAAAGAGAGGATCTGTTTACATTACACCTCATTCTCTGATTCATGATCCCTATAATTAATTGGCCTCTCTCTTTTCTCTGTAGTCTTTATATAATCAAAGCTTCCAAGGATTCATTTTAGACTCTGTCCTCTAGGAGCTTTCTGCCAGTGCCCTGGCTTACCTTCCATAGACTCCCCTTTTCCACTGTGCTTACTCTCAGAAAAAATGCTGATGTTATAGAGAATAGCATCCCATGGTTGGACATCCTTTAAACACATACACACAGTTTTTTGGGGTTTTTTTAATATATTTGCCAATTTCCCCTAGGGGTTCTAACTCCCCTCCTCCAAAGACAAGATTTTTCAGGCATGAAATCACCCAGACTTTATCTATTCTAAGTCCTCATGTCCCTTCACCCATAAGAACAATCATCAGTGGAACCTCACCACCAAAGTAAGCCTTCCTTCCTTTCTCTCTCTTTTGAACCTTTCTTTTCCTCTTCCTCGCCCATTTCCTTTTAGGCTCTCTTTCTGAAATGACAGATCACCTAGCCCTCCTTTCTAACTTCTAATTTGATTCTGGCACATCCTTCTCTGTTCTATATGCCCCTGTTCCCTTTCCCCTACTTCCTCCTTAAGTAGCCTCCTAGCTTTTTGCCTGATATTCAGATTTTCCTGGGAGATCTATGAGCTTCCGGTTGTCTCTCTGCATCCTGTCTTTGAGATCCAAGATTTGTTTGCATAGTAAACACATTTTCTTTTAATGTTCTTAGTTTTTGCTTTTCTTTTTCTATCTTGTCTTTCTACATTTCTTTCTATTTTGTCTATATACTATCACTTCTGTGTGTTCGATACCCAATCTATTCCTCTCTTTTGTTTCTTTGGTGAGGTTTGCCATTGCAAATTTCAGTTTTTCTATTTCTGCTCATTATTTTTGCTGTGCAGGCCATAAAAAATTTCCTTTCATAATACTCATTTTTCTTTTAAACCACTAAGGAATACTGTGTTGTGGTTCCCATGCTCACCTCAAATTCCACAGAGTTCTCTGTCTCAAAAATGTTAGATCATATTTCTTTATTTGCAATATTTATTCATTTATGCCTACACTTGCTTTCTAGGAGTGGAGACGACATTGCTTTATTTTACTGGTTTTCTTGTTGATTTACATGTTTGTGTTCAAAGTTTTTGAGATTTCCTCTTCCTGAAAGCTTTAGTATTTTCAGATTTTCCCCCTCCGCTTATATTCCTTATTCCTTATTTCCTGACTCTCCCCTAATTGTGATTTCCTTGGAGTCCCAGCTTCCTCCCACACCGGGGAAATTGTTTACAGCTGAGTTCTCTGTCCCAGCTGACTTTTGGATAGTCAGAGCTGGCTGAGGTGGATGGAGTGCTCTTTCCCTAAGGCTTAGGGCAGCGCTGCGCAGCTCCCCACATAGACCATTTCCTCTCTTCCTGACGGGTCCGACTGCCTTTGTTCCTTTGTTCTCTGGCCCAGCACAGGCAGTTCAGAGCCTGCTTTGCCGGTGCCAACATTTCAAGAGCTCGTTTTATCTCCTGTCAGTTGTTCGGAGCTTTGCGGTGCTGGTGCTTCCAGGTTGCAGCCTCCTGGCTCATTTTGCTCAGTGGCAGAACTGTGGCCAAGCTGGCTGTCAGGGCTTGAGATAACTTCCACAGCTTGTATCCAAGGTTTCTGTGGCGCTGGAAAGGAGACGAGGGACTGGGGGGAAGGGGGGGAATCGTGTGCCGGAGTGGCTTCTGATGAAAGTCTGTGTCAGGTCCGTAAGTCTGCTAGTGGGGTCGCGCCACCAACGGGATAAAAGGGGGAGGGGCGGAGGGGTGCTGAATAAACTCAGGGTCAGCCAGCATCAATTCCTGAATTTAGGGTTTGTGGGGTTTTTTGGGGGGGTTAGCTACCTTCTTTTGGTTTATGGATGGCTTGACCATATCATGACTAGATGGGGAGGAGGAGATTTAAGGTTAAAAGTGTCTGTCACAATATCTATGGCCAAGAAATAAGTCTCTGTCAAGGGGGGGGGGGGGGCGGAAGGAATTTTCAGATGTAGATAGCTGAACACTGAACACTTCTCTCTCATCCCTCTCTCACATGGTTTCTTATCTCTGGTAAGTGCATTTTTTCCCAGACAACCAAATATAGGAAAATGATGATCATCAGAAACCAATTCTTGGTTAAAGGAGGAAAGGCAATAAAATCAGATTACTATTCATACTTTTTTTTTCTTTTTTTGGCAAGGCAATTGGTGTTAAGGGAATTGCCCAGGGTCACATAGTAAGTGTTAAGAGTTGGTCCAGTGCTCTATCCACTGTGCCAACTAGCTACATACTTTTATTTCTTGCAGAGGCAATTGTGGTTAAGTGACTTGCCCAGAATTACACAGCTAGGATGTGTTAAGTGTCTGAGGTGGGGATTTGAACTCAGGTCCTCCTGACTTCAGGGCTGGTGCTCTATCCACTGTGCCACCTAACTGCCCCTTGTTACATCCTTTTATATCATCATCTTCACCACACTGAGCCAAAAAGAGGTAGTGGTCACTGTATGAGTAAAGTTACATGTCTATCTTTTTGAGAGTTGTCACTATTATGAGAAAATAGAAACATTAAATATCAATATAGCTTGGTACATAGCTATTAAATTTTAAAGATGTTCCAAAAAGGACTTTCATTGGAATGCTGCCTGAAAAGGAAGCAGACTGCTCACCTTACACCAGACTAAATAATAATAAACACAATGAGAAACTACAATAAGTGGCTGCTTTTATCCTAGAACTGAATAAAAGGTCATCCAGAAGCCCCAAAACAAAGGAAAGTCTCCTTTCCCCTCAATAATCTCCAAGAAAAGCTGTTGCCAGCTTTCGGAGCACTGCACATCATAATGAAAGATAGCCAGGGATATGTGCAGCCTGCAAGTTTTTGCGTCTAAAGGTATTAAGAACAGAGGGCTGGATGATGAAATTAGTCATCTATGTCATATTTTGCTTTTAAATCACTATTGATTAGAGAAATGCAAATTAAAACAACTCTGAGGTTCCACCTCAAACCTCTCAGATTGGCTAAAATGACAGGAAAAGATGAAGATAAATGTTGGAGGGGATGTGGAAAAACTGGGACACTGATACATTGTTGGTGAAGTCATAAAATGAGGCAATCATTCTGGAGAGCAATTTGGAACCATTCCCAAAGGGCTATAAAACTGTGCATACCCTTTGACCCAACAGTACCACTACTGAGTCTGAATCCCAAGGAAATGATAAAGGAGGGAAAAGGACCTACGTGTGCAAAAATATTTGTAGTAGCTATTTGTGTGGTAGCAAAAAATTGGAAAATCAGTAAATGCCCACCAATTGAGGAATGGCTGAACAGGTTGTGGTATATGAAAGTAATGGAATATTATTGTTCTATAAAAAATGATGAACAAGCTGATTTTAGAAAGGCCTGGAAAGATTTATACAAATGGATGCTGAGCAAAACAAGCAGAACCAGGAATACATTGTACACAGTAACAGCAAGAATGTGCGATGATCAGTTCTGAAAGACTTGGTTCTTCTTAGTGATTCAGTAATGCAAAGCAATCCCAATAGACTTTGGACAGCAAATGCTATCTGCATCCAGAAAAAGAACTATGGAGTTTGAATGTAAATCAACACATGCTATGTTCATTTCTTTTTTCTATTTTTTTTCTCTCCCATGGTTTTTTTCCTTTTGCTCTGATTTTTCTCTCCCAACATGATTCATAAAGCAATAAACAAACAAAAAAGAACAGAGGGCTCTCCTAAAAAGTTTCAATAGAATCCAAAAGCTCCAAAATAGAGACTTTGGAAGCCAAGGGGGCTACAGCAGATAGTGACCAATGTCTCATACCAATACTCATACTACAACATCCTAGGAACAAGGGTCTCAGAGATCCCTAGTATTCTGTCCTGAGATTCCAATGTAGACCCAGAAGATGCAATACTCTAAACCTCAGAGATAAGAGGAACTTAATCCTGGAAGGCAGAGGTCATCACAGAAACACATGATTTAAGAGTAAGACTAAGCAGGGGTGGAATCTTCCCTAACACAGCAGAGAGCAGGCTTAGTCCTGTCAGAAAGCACTAATTAGAAGAACTGAAGAAATCAGAAAACCAAAGAAAACAGTCACAAATTATTACAAATCTAGAATAAGAAAAAGATAAAATAATTCTAAAACTGCAAGGAAATACCCCAAAGGAAAAAAAACACATTTCTTCCCACAAGATGTGCATGTACCAATATAGAATGTATATTCTGCTCATTGTTCTACAGCAAGGTCTACTACATCTTTTTCACCAAATTGTAGGTTATCTGAGGGACTGAACATCTTTTCCCTAATGACATGTGTTCATTTATCAGCTATGTTTGCCATATACATAACACTGTTAGATGGCAGTAGCTAGGCTTTAGCCCCAATTACCCATTTATTATCAGTTAACTTTCACCAAAGGATTGACTTCAAAAGTGTAATAAAATTAAAAGTACAAATATTTACTCTAAGTACCTCAGGAATACATTCTCCTTTATCTTTCTTCTCTTTCTGAAAGAAGTCTGTTCAAACTTAGTTTATTTTCAAATCTATGCAGCACTGATTTGCCTAAGATTATGAGTATTTACCACAGCTCAGGTGGTCTGAATCCAGAAGATTACTCAAAAAGGTCACTATTTGCTTCTCAGGAAAATGCTAAGCTGATTGCAAATCACAGACACTGAGATGATGGAATGCTGGTTATTTACCTTCCTAACTTTGTGGATCATATGTCGGTCTTAGTGGGGCTTATAGTATCATAAGCATATAACATCAGCAAATAAGTCAAGTCAAGAGGAAGCAGTGAAAGAGAGACAGACAAACAGAAACAGAGAAATGGAGAGAGAAACAGTCAGAAAGACACAGACATAGAGAGACAGAGAGAGAAAGAAATGACAAAGCTAAGGTCTTTTTTGAAGGCATTGCCAGTACCATTTCTGCAAATAAAGCCAATTAAAGGAGATGCTATCCAAAACGTGGTTAGCAATCAGGAACCAATTACAAAATATCTACAAGTGCTGCACCATTTCTACAAGACACTTACCACCAAATGACTCAGAAGTCTATTGCCAAACCTTCTTTCCATGGGAGACACCAGCTGCAACTGTCTGAGCTTTACTTCTGAGAATGAAAGCATGACAAAAACAGAGGAAAGATGAGCTTTAGTGGAAGATTGATAAGAATTATGGTATTGCTGTTATATTTAAAGGAATAGCCTTCAATTCACTTCAAAAAATATTTTCTAGGAAACTATTCTGTGCATGGCATTCTACTAGTGACCCCATGATTGTTTCAGATCTTCCACACTTGATTTCACACACAAGCTATTACTATCATTTTATAGTAAATTGCAAAGATGAGGAAAGACCTGCAAAATGTTTTTTTTCTCTTTATCAAGAGGCTGCAACAGTTGCCTAATAACACAGCTCCATGTTCTTGTTGAAAGCAATACTATGAAAGTCCATATCCAAATCTCCTTTGGACTCATAAAGCTCCTATTCTAATGATACCTCAATATCTCAGTGAGGATTAAAAATGATGATCAATAACGTAACTACTGAAATCTGCATTTTCCTTTCTACAAAATAGAAAATTCTATCTCAATTTGTCTAACAAATACAGTAAGCTCAATAGATAAAATTAACTTCCAGTTTTCTACTGTGAATAGCACCTGACATGCTTTTAGTCCCAAATTTACTTAAGTAATAACGTATTAACTAGAAAGATATTTTAAAACACTTCTTTTTCCATGTAGAGTTGTATGCACTCTTCTGAATTGCAGTAAGACAGCTAGAAACGATTCCAAAGGCTCAGCTATATCTAGAAGTTGAGATATTATTTGGGGAAAATGTGCCAAATGGAGACTAACCCTTCTCCATAATGCCTACTCTATCTGGATCAAATGCAAATTATTAACAACCATTTTGATAACATTATAAAATATAGAATCCTAATGTCCCTACAATTGTCAAATTAGCAAACATTTATTAAGCACTGAAGATATAAGTATAGAAAAAAAAAGATAGCCCCTGACCTTAAGGAGCTTCAATCTAATGGGGGAAGATAAAATACAAAAAAGAAAAGGTATCCAACATGAGAATGTGGTGGAAAAATCAATCTTATTCATGTCTGAGCTAAGCCATCTTTTTTAAATGGAGATTTGGAGTTCATGATTCCAGGTTCTAATAAAACAGGAAAAACATGATAGTGAGGAGGCGTACCAATATGAATGAGATATTATAGTTCTTGGGGCACAGTAGAGAAATCTCAATCAAAGAATTCCCAAAGTATGTCATCAGGTGAGAAATGAGAAGATATCTAAGTAATCTACGTCAATGAGGTGATAAATTAGGGGGTTTTTTAAAGGTTATTGCAGACAGGCTACATTAATCAAAGTACAGGTACCTGGCTGGAACAGTAGATAGAGTTCTGAGCCTGGATTTTAGTTCAAATCTGTCTTCAAACATTTATTGTGTTATCATAGACACTTAATTGCTATCTGCCTCAGTTTCTTCAACTGTAAAATCACAATAATAATATCCACTTTAGGGGGGTTATTATGAGGATCAAATAAAAATATGAAGTGCTTAATACAATGCCTGACACATAGTAAGTTACTGAATAAACATGTATTCCCTTTCCTTACCTTAGTGTCTAAAATAAGAAAAATGATCATCTCTGTCCCAGAGTAACATCCAATTCTAGGCACATTCTACACTGGACAAGCTGTAATATTTCTAGAAAAGGGTCATAGAATGATGAGGGGATTACTTAATACCATATAAATACCATAACAATTGAAGAAACTAGGGAGTGAGAGTAGGAGAAAGGCACAAAGGATATAATGATAATCTTCAAATATTTGAAGGGTTATTTGCAGAAAGGGCTTAAGTTTTTTGTTTCCAACCTGGATTCAGAGGGCCAAATTAGGACCAAAGAATAAAAGTTACATGAAAATAGATCTCAGAAATAAGTAAAGAAAAACTTCTTAGCAATTAAAACTAACATGCATGCATACACACACACACAAAATGAAATGGGATGGCTTGGGGCAGGAGGCTGGGAGAGAATTTTTCATCCTCCAACTTAAGGCTGAATCAATATTTACCAGAAATATTATCCAACAGAATATATACTTTGGAGAAGGCTTTCCAAATTTACCATTCTATAAATCTATGATGATAGAACTATGAGTCTTCTCTGTAAAGCAGCTTTGAATGAATAAATAAATGAAAATGAACTTTAGTATATTAAAAGTTTTAAGTGTCTGCATAGTTTTAGGACCTAACACTAAGCTATGTTCCTGGACTCCAGCTATTATTTCCTTTTATTTTTAAACTTGTGACAGATTCTTTCTTCTATAAACAGAACAGTAGAAATATATGGTATTCATGAAGAAACATGGACAGATTCCTTCAAAAATTCTGTTTCAAAGATACAAGGGAACATCCAAAGTCACAATTGTTATCCAAGCCCCAAAATACCATTGACCTTACTGTTCATTTAAATCTTATTTTTAAAAGGTCACAATCATATTGCAATCTATAAATAGAAAGGAGAACAGGCTATAACAGAGACGCAATTTCAAATTTTGTTTTGTTTGTTTTTGCAAGGCTCTAGATTCACCTTGACAGAGGAGCAAGGTCTCTATGATATAGTGCCCAATACAAACACATTTGCTAATTGATATTCAAGTAGAATGGAGGGAAGTTGCAGTTGTAGGTCATAGATTGTCAGACATTGGAAATATTCTTCTTCAGTATAGTAAGTTTCCAAGGGCTCAGATCCGATTCCAGGTTATGCTGACCAACTGTACCTCAAGTGGAGTGAAGACAATTAAGAGTTTAAACTCTGAAATGACTTACCAGCCAAAATGGCATCCCTTTTGTCATATAATTTAACATGTCATAAATTAACATAAATATGTTAATCTGTAATCTAATACGTTAGATTACCTGTCATCTAGGGGTGGGGTGGGGAGAAGGAGGGGAAAAGCTTGGAACAAGGAAAAAAAAGTTTTGCAAATGTCAATGTAGAAAAAAATCACTCATATGTTTTGTAAATAAAAAGCTTTTAATAAAAAAAAATGGCATCCTTCCTTTAAACAATTTCCATATTAGCTGCCTGTTGGTTTCCACATGAGGTCTCTTAGATCTCATAAAAACCTGGGATCAATAATGGCCAGTCACCTTACAATGCATTTATCAATATAAATTATTTATATTAAATAATTAAATAAAAAATAAAAAGGGAACAGTAAGCAAGGTGATTTTTAAAATAGTCCCAGGTGAAGAGGTCTTCTGCTTTTATTTGCAATCAAATTAATAATATGAATTTGTATTAATTTATACATGAATCTAATAAAGGTCTGAAGGACTAAACTCAGGTCAAACATGAAGTGTGAGATATATCTGACTTAAATGGTATCCATGACTAGTGAAGACAGAACTATCCATTTGGTAAATACTAATAAGCAAGGACAATGAAGAATTAACATATACTCTATGCTTCTATTCAAACTAAAATGAGTTTTAAAAAATATTAATGGTTTTAAACTAGTAATTGAGTTTTCATAATGTGCTCCATTAAGCAGTTCATTAAGCCATGAATTTTTCAACTCATTAACAGCTTGAAATATGAATGCTATAGAACAGAGAATTCCATTGTCCACATTAAAAAAGTGCCTCCATTTTGTATCTGACCCACTACTTTGGGGTCATAAATATAAATTATTACAGGACAATCATGGATTTGACAAATATAATATAAATCCTCCCAAGACAAATAACACCTTGTAATCTACAGAATGGACAGGCAGCCCCAGCCATCCTACAAACACTTGTATAATATGCTAATGAGGAAGCATAGAGAACACATTTGGCTTTTATTTGCAGAAATGCCAGAAAGAAACTATATTGTTATTCTACCTATTCTTCCTTTCTTGCTTAAAGTCCCCATTATCCATGAAGCCTTCCTCAACTTTTCATCTATATTTCCAGTCTTTTGACTATTTTATTATATCTTGAAGTCTCATGGGAATTGTTAGCTTCCATTTGGTCAATTCTGAAATTCAAGAAGTTATTTTCTTTTGTAAAAATGTTGTATCTCTATATCCAAACTGTTAATTATCTTTTCGTGTCTTTCTTCTCTAGCTCTAATTTCTTTTATTTAGAAAATTTTCCTAGTATTCTCATTTGGTTTTTGAAATCATTTTTGACTTCTTTTAAATTCTTGCTTTTATTCTTCTAAGAATTCTTATTGGACTTGTATTCAAGCTGTATTCTTTGAAGCTTTTTTATATAATATGGTTTTCAATAATTCTCTTGTTCTGAATTTGTGTGTTGAGCTTCTTTATCATCATAATAGCTCTTTATAGTAAGATTTTTTTTTGTTTGATCATTCTTCTATCCTCCTTCTTGACTTTGGAATTCAGAGTGTTGAGTTATGTACAATTTGGGATGGAAGGAGGTGATATTCTGGCCTCAGCTTCTGTCTCTTCACAACCTTCTACTGATTCTACAACTCAGGTTGGGAACTGTTAGTTTTTAGTGCATAAAGTAGTGTGATCCTGGTTAAGGTCTGTTCAGACCTGGTCTGAGCTCTGGAACTAGATTTGGATCTGTCAGCTTCTCCCTGTTTGGGAGTTTCAATAGATTGAAGACTAGGCCCAGTTATTAATTAGTCCACTGTGATTTTCTGCAGGTTAAGAATAATGAATTGCCCGCTCTCCTTTGGTCTGGTATTCCTGTCTTGATTCCTGGCTCTGATTTTGGAACCAAAACTCTTTTTTTACTTCTGGAACTTAGTCTTTGCTCAGGACACAGATAAGGTTCATCTTCGTGACTATTGCCCTAAAATTGTGACCCAGAACTGGGTGATGGGGGACAGAGCTGCCAAATGGCATCTATTCCTGTACTAGTTTCTTCCCTGGTACTTCTTCCTCTACTGCCAGGCTTGTCTCTTTTCCAGGCTCTGAACTCCAAAATGCTCTGTACAATATGATCAGATTTTGATGCATTTTCTAGATTTTTGTGGAAGAACATTGGTAGGAAGGTAGACAGTAGTATCTTCTCTTACTTTGAAATCTTGACTCTTACTTAATACTTAATAAATCTTACTTAATAAAATACTTAATATTTGTTAACTTAATACATATTTAATAAATACTTGTTAACTGATTGATGAATATAGACTAGGAAATCAAGGATAGAAGTCATGTATGGAGTATGAAGACTAGAGTCATATTGTAGCATTCCTAAAGGGGAGTAAAGAATAAGAAAACTTGGAAAGATAGAAAATGGCCAGTTTTGGCCATTTGTAAAAGGTCTTAAATGACAAACAAGCGACTTTATATTTGATACTGGAGATGATTACTGGTGGTAGAGGGGGAGAGTGGTGGTATATGACATCTGCCCTTAAGGAAGATTATTTTGGCAGCTGAGTGGCAGATGGACTAGGATAGGGCAAGATTTGATGGGCAAGACTACCCAGTCAGCTATTTCAATAGACTAGCTATGAAATGATAAAGGTCTAAACCAGACTAGTGGCTATGTAATAGGAGTGAAGGAAAAGTATACATGCGTTTAATGTTAGAAATGACAAAAGATTTGGCCACAGAATGGATAAACCAGATGAGAAAAAGTCACAGATGGCACTGCCCAGACCAAAAAAGGATGAAGATTTACAAAAGGCCATTGTATTTATCCACTGGATAACTGAATAAGAGAGCAGGTTCAGTTCCATTATGAAGTTGAAAGCCAGAGGGTTTGAAGGAGAGACAAAGGGGAGGAATTAGAGGCAACAATTGTAGATAGCCTTCTCAAGGAATTTAGCCATGAGAGAGAGGAGAAAAAGTGGGATACAGCTAGCTATATCTAGCAAGGCTAGATGGATCAAGTGAGACTTTTTTAAGGGTGGAGGAGACATGAACATTTTTGTAAAGAGTAGGAAAGAATCTATTGGATAGGAAAAAACTGAAGATTAATAACAGTGTATATAATATGGGAACAATCTTCTGGAAATTCAGAAGAGAGTAGAATCAAGGGTACATGTAGAGGAATAAGTGACATAATTGACAAAGTGATATAATTAGTTTTGTCAAGTGTTTCCCCAAATATAAATATTTGTTTTCTCCTTTTTTTTGTATTCCAAAATTCAGCACAATACCTGGCACATAATACTCACTTAATAAATGCTCAGTTCCTTCATTTGTAAAATAATATTTATAATAACACCCAATTCCTAGAGTTGCTGTGAGGATCAAATGAGATAATATTTATAAAGCACTTAGAAAAGAGTAAATGATATATAAATAACAACTATTGTTATTTTTATTATCACCACCATCATTATTAATTTTTTTAAAAATTGTGATAGGCTTCTTAGTTTTCTCTTCACTGCAAACATTCAATTAACCTGAGAACTCAGGACATAGAAAGAGATGATGAACAATGCAGAAATTCACTTTGCTTGACTATTATCAGGATTTTCTTTTTTTTGTTTTCTTTTACCTTTTTTGTTCATTTGTGGCAAGGATAGAGAGAAAATACTTATTGATAATTTTTTATGTTATAAAATTAAATTTTAAAATTAGTTCAAGAGCCTGTGCCAGAAGGCAGTGAATGCTAAGGTAGACTCCCATTTGTTATAGAGCCTCTTTCCCTATGCTAAATGAGTATGTTTGTAAGGTGTACCCAGTTAAGTCTCCTGACTTACCTTTTTTTTCTTTCCAGTCAGTAAGTGCAAATAGTCTTTATCCTTAAGATTACTGAGAGATGAAGGTTGTATGTACACAGAGAGTTATAATAAAAAGTTTGATGGTGTCAAGGAAAGAACAGTAACAGTTTGGGAAATCAAGGAAAACATGAAGAAAGTAGAACCTTTTCTCATCTTTGAAAATAAGAAATCCAAAATAGGACTGAGGCAGAAGGACATGCTAGGAATTAAAGAATAACTTGTGAAAGTACCCAGAAATATTTCACAAGTTTGGAAAATGGAAGTATTAGAGTTTAGCTGGACCAGAAATGGAGTGATATGAAAAAAAGGCTTGGGGGGTAGGTTGAGACATCAAGTCTAAAGAGATTGAGTTAATTCCATTCAATAAGTGCTCACTGTTTAATAAAAAGAGGAATAAGAAACAGTCTGCCTTCAAGGAACTTTTTGTTCTTCTGGAATGGATAAGTAAATAAAAGATAATTTGACGAGAATGAAAACATCCTTTTTTGAGAATTCTTACTTCTCTAGTTCATTGTTGATTTGTGAACTTCATATGTAGTACCCCAGTTCTCCAAGCTCACAAAGCTCAGTCATGAACAATTTTATTTATGCATTAACAGAAACATGGGGCTTTCTCAAAGCCTATAAGGGGGGAGGGGAGAAATCCACCATTAAGCACTCCTTCTACTGATGACCTCAGTCACAACTCTACTGAAAGCAAGGCAGTTAAATAGTGCAATAGATAGAGTGTAAAATCTGGAGTCAGGGAGACCTGAGTTCAGATCTTGGATTAGACACTAGCTGTGCGATTTTGGGCAAATCACTTAATCTTCCTGTGCTTCCATTTCCTAATCTATAAAACAGGGATAATAATCGCACCTATTTAAAAAGATTGTTGTGAGCATCAAATGAATTAATATGTGTAAGGGATGTTACAAAATTTAAAGCATTATATAAATAATAGCAACTCTAGCTATTATAAATCCTATTAATTATCACAATAGTTATTCATCACAGGATCTGTTATAAATCTGCAGTTATTCTATTTTCCTTGACTGACCAAAAGATGTTCTTTCCCTCCAACTCTTTATGTAGTCATGGGAATTTAGCAAATTAGGAAATGACTGAGATTAACACTTTCGGAAAATTACCTCAGCAGTTGTGTAGACCAGAAGTTAGATTAGAGAGAAGACTTGAGATAAGGAGACTATTTAGGAGGCTATTGGAACACAGTAGATGATCAATATCCTAATCTGAATAGTGAGAAGGTGCCATATCAGACAGGTGTTATGGAAGTGAAAATGATGACATTTAACAACTTATTGAATATGTGGGAGTGAAAAAGAGAGACATTTACAAACATGTGTATATACATATATAAATGTGTTCATACATAAATATGTTTATATGTGGAACTGATTCAAATTTATAAGAACAAGAATAGTCAAAGGAGTAGTCAAATAGGTAGTTCTCAAAGGAAGACATTACATATATATGTGTATGTATGTATACATATATATATATAATACATATATGTATGTATTTGTATGTGAGAGATGACATCTTTATAAGAGAAATTTTCACCATAATTTTTTTCTAGTTGAACATGTCCCTTCCAACTTGATTTGTACAATTTTTTTTTAATTTTATGTAACCAAAATTGCTCATTTTTCCTTTGTAAAATATATCTGTTTACAAACTCTTCTCCTACCCATACATACAAAAAATAATCCTCCCTGGTTCCTTTAATTTCTTTATGAGATAGCCTTTTATATCAAAGTTTTGTAGCTATTGGAACTATTCTTTGTATATTGAAGCAAGTTATTATTGGCCTGAAAATAATTTATATCAAATTGTTTTCCATTTTCATGACAGTTCTGATGAGGCTTTATCCAAGTAGCTAGGTCTAGGGTATAGTTGTTTGATTCTGTATGCTGTAAACCTAATCTTTTCTACTGATGGACCCCACTATTTTTTAACCAGGACCAAATCAAGTTGATGGTTACTACATTATACTCTAAATGTTATACCAGAAAATATTATAAAACTAGTACCACTGGGGCAGCTAGGTGGTGCAGTGGATAGAGCACCAGCCCTGAAGTCAGGAGGACTTGAGTTCAAATCTGGTCTCAGACACTTAACATTCCCTAGCTGTGTGACCCTGGGCAAGTCACTTAACCTCAATTGCCTCAGCAAAAAGCAAAAAAAAATTAAAAAATAAAACTAGTACTACTAGCCCTTCCTCCTTCCTTCCGGATTTCTTTTTTTTTTCCTCTTAATATTTTGTTTCTCCAGAAAAATTTTACTATTATTTTGTATAGTTTTATAAATAATATTTTGGCAGTTTTAGAAGAGAAAGAAAGAAGGAAATGAGCTTTGACAGCACCTACTATGTTTCAGGCACTTTAAAAGAATTAAACACTTTACAAGTATGATTTCATTTGATCTTCACAAGAACTCTGAGTAAGTGTTGTTATTAACACTGCTTTACACTTGAGGATACTGAGACAGATAACAGAGGAAAAATAAATTGGCAAGGGTTCCAGGGACAGTAATTGCCTGAGGCTGAACTCAAATTCAGTTCTCTCTGACTCCAGACAATACTCTATCAGTGGATAGATAGCTATCAGCAGCCTCAATTTAGCTGATATAGCACTGAATTTGGAAATTAATTTAAGTAATACTATCATTTGGACTACACTGTCTTAAACAAACCATGATTAGTTAAATGGATCAAATTAATTAATTAAAACCATAATTAATACATATTAATAATTCTACCATGATTTAGTCCTCTAATTCTATAGAGTGATTTTGTTGTTGTTTATATGACTAAATAATTATAGTGTGTCTTGGTAGGTTACTCCCAAGAGTTTTATTTTGTTTCATATTCTTTGCTTGAATAAGAACAGCAGCAATGTCCAATTCTTCACGATCCTGTGGACCATATTTACTGTCTATGGGGTTTTCATGGAAAAAATACTGGAATGGTTTACCATTTTCTTCTCTAGTAGATGAAAGAAAATGGAGGTTAAATTACTTTCCCAGGGTTACACAGATACTAAGTGAGGAAAGATTTGAACCCAGATTTTTCTGACTCCATATGCAATGCTCTATCGCTGAGCCACCTAACTATGTCACTCCATTCTTTAGCTATTTTTAAATGGAATTTTTCTGTTCCTTCCTACTGAGCATTGGTGTTAATATGTGTAAAAAGACTAATGATTTGTTAATGCATAAAAAGTTGATTTGATTGATATCTTGCAATTTTGCTGGTTATTAATTTTTAAAAGTAATTTTAGTTGACTTTTCAGAATTGTCTATGTAAATTTAAAAAGTGATGATTTTGTTTCTAGTTTTGGCATATTTATTAGCTCAATTTATTTTTCTTATCTCGCTGCAATAGCATTTCTGGTATTATATTAAATAGTGATAATAATAACAAATAGTGATAATAATGACTAGTCTTGCTTCACAACTGATTTTATTAGAAAGGTCTTTAGCCTATCCCCATTTCAGCTAATACACTTATCATATGAAGGAAAATTCCCTTTATTCCTATATTTTTTGTGTTTTTAATGGTAATGAATATTTAATTTTTTGAAAGGTTTTTCTGAATTTATTGATCTGATGTGATTTTATTGTTATTGTTATTAATGTAACTCTTTATTTCTGTATTTGTAGTTTTCACATTTAGAACCACCTCTGCATTTTTGTTATAAATCCAACTTAGTAATAAGATATCATCTATTTAAAATGTTGTGTGCTTTTTAAAAATTTGGAGTATATTTAAAATTTGCATCAGTCCTTTTTAGTGATATTGGTCTGTTGATGATTTTTTTTTCCTTTGCTTTAACTGTTTCTGATTTAGGAATTTAAAACATATTTCATTGTAGAAATAAGATCTCTCCCATTTTTTGTAAACTGTTTTCAATATAATTAATTATTCTTTGAAATTATAAAAAAATTCTTTTGAAATTTCATTGTTCAATTTCTTTTTCTGAACACAAATTACTTAAATCTTTGGGGGTTTTTTAGTATATGATATAACATATGCTATTACTTTTTGTGAATACTTACCCAGGTCATGTGTTATTAATTTCATTGTGATATAGTTGGTTAAAATAGCTTTAAATTATTTCCTTTATTTCTTCTCAATTTGTTAGAAATTGTTTTTATTTTTGATACTGGTAAATTGATTTTCTTCTTTTTAAAATCAAATTATCTAATGCTCCATCTATTTTGGGTTTTTTTTTTTTGGGGGGGGGGGATTGTTTTGTTTTGTTTTGGTTTGGTTTTTGCTGAGGCATTTGCAGTTAAGTGACTTGCCAGGGTCACACAGCTATGAAGTGTTAAGTGTCTGAGATCAGATTTGAACTCAGGTCTTCTTGACTTCCCGGCTGGTGCTCTATCCACTGCGCCACCTAGCTGCCCCCTTTGTTACTGTTTTTAAAGGACAACTACAAAAATTGTTTCAATTTCTGCTTTTAATTTTGTTAATTTTCTTTATTTTTAGAATTTTCACTTTGGTGCTTAATTTACTTTTTTAATTGGTTCTTTTTTTGTTTTTAAATTTGCATGCTTAATTCATTAATTTATTCTTTCTCTTTTGTTGATGAAATTGTTTAGAGACTTAAAAAAGGATTGCTTTGCATAGATACTGAAAATTTTGAAATGATGTCTCATTATTGCCATTCGTTTGTGAAATTATTATTTCACGATGTGTTCTTAGTTTAAAATTTTAGGTTAATTAAAAATTCAATGTTTTCTAGGTTCCAATTAACTTTTAACTTTCTTCAACAGCCCTTTATTTAATATAATTTTAGTGTGTTGTAGTCATGAAATAACATTGATTTTTCCACTTTTCTATATTTGTCTATGATGTTTTTATGCCCTAATTTTTCAATAGGTCTGTGACAAATGTCTACTCTTCCAGCTCTGTAATCACCAGAGATCAATCATATCTAACTTCTAAAATTCTATTTCAGTTCTTAACTTCTTTCTTGTGTTTTTGTTTGTTTGTTTTGATTTAGTTTCTTTTTGTTTGTTTGTTAGATTTATCTAGGTCTAAAAGGAATACATTGAGGTACCTCTCTAGTATGCTTTTACTATTTCTCCCTGTAGTCAATTTTACTTTATTTTAAATATATAGATTATCATTCAGTAAATATATTGAAATGTTGAAATTAATATTGATATGTTTAAAATAAATAAGTTATTTTATTTTAATATGATATTCTTTTCCCATTTATCTCTTTTGATCTAGCTAATTTTTGTGTTTACCTTTTCTGAGATCATGATTGTACTTCCTGCTTTTTAAAATTAAGTTGAACTATAGGCCAGCTAGGTGGCGCAATGGATCCAGTACCAGCTCTGAAGTCAGGAAGACATGAGTTCAAATTTAATCTCAGACACTTAACACTTCCTAGCTGTGTGATCCTGGGCAAGTCACTTAACCCTAATTGCCTCAGCAAAAAAAAAAAAAAAGAAAAGAAAAAGAAAAAAAAAAGAAGTTGAAATATAATAAATTTTGTTACAACTTCTTAGTTTAACTATGTGAATCTTTATTTTCAAGTGTGTTTCTTTAAATCAACCAATTGCTGAATTCAATTTTTAATCCACTCTGCTATCCTTTTGTCTTTTATGAGTGAGTTCATCCCATTTACATTCCTAGTTATAATCATTAATTGTGTGTTCCCTCCAAGTCATTTTCTTATATCTTTGCTTTCTGCTGCTTCTTTTACCTTTACTTCTTGCATTCTTTTTACAAGACATAAGGTGATAAGTGAGGAATGCATTCAACACCATTGCTCTGAGCTTGATGTCATCCAATCCATTCTTTTATTCCTCTTCTCTCAGACGCTAATCACAAATTTCTTATCATTTCTTTCCATTTAAATCTTACTTCACAATTGACCCTCTGAGGTTAAAGATTGTCTTACTTAGGACTAATCCTTCTGTACTAACCCTCCTCTAATTTCCTACTTATTTGCTCCCTTTTATTTTCCTATTTAGTTAAATGTATTTCTACATCACTGTGTGTTTGCACATGCCAGTTCAGATTGGCATCAATTAGGGTTATTAACATCAGAAATAGATATTTGTTAAAAGTACAATTTTTCCAGTACTAAGGGACACCCTTCTCCTCTATATGTTCTTGGTCCCTGGAGAGATTGAGCTCAAACTCAGCAGAGTATTATCCTCAGGACATTTACTTCTAAAAGAATTATGTCCAATGGTTGGATGAGTTCACATCTATGCTACCATTGGACTAAGCAGATCACTTAGGATTCACTCTTCATCATCTGGCTGCCAACAAATCCTGGTGTTTATTACACTCCCTGTTTTCCTCATGGCTTATTCTTCTGACTTTCAAAGGTTGTAACCCAGGTCCAATCTCTTTCATCTAATAAGAGGAAAGAATAGACATAACTGAGATGGGAATAATAACAGAGATATACACTCCCAGCTTTATTCCCTGGCTCTATTGGACAGATAAAATCCCAAATCCAAGGTTTTAGTCCATACTTTCTCCAATGCTGATCAACCTGGCAAGATCCAAAAGTTGATTTCACAGTCTATTCACAATTTGTCTCCACATTACATCATTAACAGAACAGAATCAATTACAAAACCTGTGATTGTGCTTCAAATTGGGGACTAGGGAACTTTTATTGTATATCATAATTGCTTTTCTGTAAACTGGATCCTTAATCTCTTCCTTAATGGAAGACTGTATCAGCTATCACTCCCGAAATATTGTATTACATTATCAGTCCTCTAATATTATTAGTTCTTCCTTTGATTAAAAATCTATTTGCTTCCTGAAGGTGTATGCTGAATTTTTAAAGTAACTCATTATTGGTTACAAGCCTTTCTGTAATATATTCCAGGTTCTTTTCTCCTTTAAAATGCAACATATCAAATACTGCTGGTATAAAACAATTTGACTTTTTGGTATTTGAACTTTTTCCTGGCTCTATAATTTTTTTGACCTGGAATCTCTGAATTTGAAAGTTTTCATTTTGGAATCTCTTTGTCCTCTCATTATAATCGATATAGGCAATTTTCATTTGTGACTTCTTAAAATATAATGTGTTGGATTTTTTTTGATCATAGCTTTCAGATAATCCAATGATTCTTAAATGATTTCTCCTTGACCTCTTTTTGATAGGAAATATCTTATACTCAGGGTATCAAGGTGGCACAATGGATAGAGCACCAAGCCTAGAGTTCAGAAGACCTGAGTTTAAATTTGGCTTCAGATACTTATTACCTATGTGATCTTGGAAAAGCCACTTAATCTGATTTACCTCAGTTCCTCATCTATAAAATGATCTGGAAGGGGAAAAAATGGCAAACCATTCCAGCATCTTTGCTAAGAAAACCCTAAAAGAGGGTCAGCTGAAATGATTAAACAACAAACCTTTTTGTTTCAGTCTTTTGACCAGAATACTTTTAAATTTTCCCAAAAAACTATTATCAAATAGGGAATCCTTATCATGTAATTAGTGTTTCTAGGTTAATTAAATACTATAATGCTATATTGTCAATCATTTTTAGGTATTGGACTTCTTTGGGCTTCTTTCAAGGATCCTCTCACACCTTACTTTCTGCAATAGATTTGTCCCAGTACTCTCCACCTTTTGCCTCACTAACATTCTCCTTCAACCACCTACTGCTAGTGCCTTTCCTCGGAGACCACTTTCCATTTACACTGTATGTATTTTGTATATACAGTTTCGATTTTTTTTTTTTAGTGTTTCCTCCTCTATTAGAATGAAGGGCATTCTTGAGCCCACTGACCACATGTTGCTATTCCTTGTAACCTCAATACTAAACACAATTTCTGACATATAATAAGTGTTTAATAAATGTGCACAGACTCTTAGCCAAAGATATTCAACTAATTCCTGGGTATATCATGGTAAGAAAATATCCCAATACTCTATATAATATATTCTGTATTTGCTCTGAATGGTATTCCTTTTTCTATCTTTACCTATTGTATTATTTTTCCAGTAATATATAGAAAGACTATCTATATAAAGGTATATAGAGATTTTTGTGGACTTATTTTATAATCTACTATCTCACAATGATTTTATCTTTAGTTAATTATTTTGATTATTTCTAAGGTGCATAGCAGTCATTTTGTTCTTCTTTGCCTATGCCTATTTCCTGAATTTTACTGATCTTATTTCTGTACTTACTGTTTATCAAACTATATTAAGTAACAGTACTGACAGTAACATTTTTGCTTTATATCTCATTAAAAGGGAAATGTCTCAAGTGTTTTTAAACAACAAAAATAACTTTATTTAACCAATCTGAGCATATATCCTCTCTATTTTATTTTTTAAGTTATGACATAAGAACCATTTCTATATCATAATAGAATTTTTAAAAAATTGTGCATCAAGTTGAAAATCTATTATGTACAACTTGCTATTCCTTTTAAATATATAATAAAGTTATCATGTAACTTTATTTTTCCCCTTTTTTCTTTCCTGTCAACCCTGCCCTAGAGATAGCTACTATTAAACACAAATATTTGTAATTATTATATACTACTTAATATAGTCATAAGTATATTTTATGATTATAGTATATTTATTTATTATGTTTATGTACGTATAGATATGTGCAAAATCATTCTATACATTT
Source organism: Myrmecobius fasciatus (assembly GCA_023553655.1). Lineage (NCBI taxonomy): Eukaryota > Metazoa > Chordata > Mammalia > Dasyuromorphia > Myrmecobiidae > Myrmecobius > Myrmecobius fasciatus. The sequence continues at coordinate 701,627 of JAJPUD010000145.1, forward strand.
TTATCTAGCAGTTCTTTCTCTGGCTGCAGATAGTATCTCAAGTGATTCTTCATTCAACTAATTCTAGTCTTTGAGTTTTTTTTTTTTGTTTGTTTTTTTGTTTTTTGTTTTTTTGCTTTTTGCTGAGGCAATTGGGGTTAAGTGACTTGCCCAGGGTCACACAACTAGGAAGTGTCTGAGACCAGATTTGAACTCAGGTCCTCCTGACTTCAGGGCTGGTGCTCTAACCACTGCGCCACATAGCTGCCCCCCTAGTCTTTGAGTTTTGAAAAATACTTTTATAATTCTGAAGAAAAGTCTATATAACAGCAACACTTATATAATGCTTTGAGGTTTGCAAAGCACTGTGTATATATTATTATATTTATGCCTCACCGCAACTCTGATTTTATTATTATTTTTACAGAATGTGCATTTACATTTTTCCTATATTTTTGAATATTTTGCCATAAATCAATGTTGGATTGTAACCAAAACATTTTTCCACTTTCTATTTATATAATCATATGGTTTTTCATTTTCTTGTAATTTATGTTTTTCTAATGTTGCCCCATATTAGCATTCCTATTATAAACTTAAAGTACAGTCCTTTGACCATGTTTCTATAGACTCTTTGCTAATATTTAACTTTATATTCACATTAGATATATTGGTCTATAATTTCCTTGAATTTCTTTTGGCTCCATGAGAAGACTGATTTTTTTTTATTTCATTTTTTTAATTGCATTTCTTTACTTAAAGTTTATTTAATTTCTTGTTCTAAGATTGAATTTTAATTTCTTCAGTTTATTCTTTTATTCTGGATATTTTCTATTTCTTTTAAGTTATAAATTGCATTGGCATATAATTAAGCATAACCAATATTAGAAATATTTTCTTTATTCCTTATTTTCTTTTTTTCTTTCACATTTTTATAATGGAGATTTGGTTTTCATCTCCTTTATTATCAAATTAGATATGATCTATTTTATCAAATTAGCTATTTTTCTATTTCATTAGTTTTTAATTCTTAATTTTATTTACTAATCCAATATCTTAGCATTTGTTTCCATTTCTTTTATCTCTTATTTTCAAATTTTATTTTTTGTGCTTCTTTGTTGTTGCTTTTATATGTTATCTATTTTTTTTTAGTTGTAGTTCATTGTTCTTTTGCATTTCTCTTTTAAAAAGTTGATGAATGTGTTAAGAGATGGCTATTTTCTCACATGAACTGCTTTGACTGCATTTTAAAAGTTTTAATATATTGTCTGATTATTATTTTATTTGATAAATCTTTCCCATAATTTGTTATTTGATTTATATGTACTTTAAGATTATATTATTTAATCTACATTTAAATGTGAACCTGTTTTTCAAATAATATTTGTTGGAGGCAGGGTCTAATTGTGCTATAGTCTTTAAAGGATTTAATTTCATTCCCTTATACATTTAAATATAAATTACTTAGAATTAAGTAGACTTCTTTCAATTTCTATTTAATAATTATCATAGATCTATTACATCTAATTTAAAATTTTATTCAGACATTTAAATGCTGTCTATTATAATAGATTTCTTTAAGAATGAAAGAGGAATGTAAAAGTTTCTGGAAATTATCTTTTCTTCTCTGAAATTCAACTCGGCTTTTCTTTTAGGCATTCAGATACTATGCAATATGGTACCTTTATAACTAGCATGAATATTATTTCATTATCTACAGTGCCTTTAGGCATTATGCAGTTTTCATACTTAATGTCTTTTAGCCATGTCTAATGTTGCTGTCCTGACAAAAATCATAATGTCCCCTCAGGTTTGTTGAATTTACCTGAGGCTTAACAAATTCTGTTCTGGTCCTTCAGTTTAACTCTGGGTGAATTAATATGTTTCAAATATGTTTCTTCTTAACAGCATATTTTTTGGATTCTGATTTTTAATCTTATTTTTCACTTTCTAAAACTGCAAATTGCAAAATATTTGAAGATATGCCTTAGTATAAGTGCCTTTCCTTCTTCAAATTCCTTAACTACAAATAAATCACAAGTCAAACCAAATAGTGGAGTCTTAATAATAGCAATTGATTGATTGATCTAAGAAATGAAAATTTGTAGAGAGAATTCACCCCCTGTCATCCCAACTGGCTAATGACACAGTTCAGGCTGATTGTCTGGATGTGAATGTATTCTTGTATTCTTTCCTTTTTTAATTTAGAGTATTTTATTGATAAAAATTACAATATCTTATATCCCCTGAAGATATAATTCCCTATCAGTTATCCAGAGACTAGAATCTCTGATCTATCTTAAATTCAGTGCATATTTCAATTTGCCATCATACCCACTCTTAAGCTCTTTGCTTTTCCAACAAGGTAAAATATGCAGCATTCATAATTATACATAAGTCTTTATGTGAAGGGGGAAATGCAAAATGAGAATAAGGCACAATTTAAGGAAACACAGAGAAACAAGCATATAAAAAGTCTGATAAAAATCAAACATTTTTGTTTGAATAGGGTTTGGAAAATCTTTTCTGGAACGTCCTATTTTTCTCAGACAGAGAACCATTGCATAGACATTTCCATGTGAACACAAAGGCTATATATATTACAAAATAGCTATATATTTCTCACTCTTTCTCCTTGCTCTCCCTCCTTCTCCTTATATATGGGAGATCATGACAACATAACTAGCATTGCTGCCATTCTAGTCCTGACTACTGCTGCCTTACTCTCTGCCTTTGTCCTTCCCTCCTTTCTTATGCTTCAATCCAGTGCAAAGCTTTCTGTAAAGACAGTCAGTAGAGTACTGAAATAATGTAAAACAAAGTTGGAAAGGTCTAATGACACCAGGTTATGAACTTTATAAGTCAAATGGTACCATATCTTAAGGTCCCTGTATTTTGTTAAGTAGGGGACTTACACAGACAGAACTTTGCTAATGGAAAATCATTTTGATGATAGGATAAATTGAAGAAGGAAGAGACATGAGACAGGAAAATATATTACGAAGCTACAGCAACAGTCCAGATGAGATAGGGGCTTGTACCAAGGTGATAAATATGTGAGTGATGAGATGAGAGCAGATGTAAACTAACATAAAGGTTGAAATGAAACAACTTTGAACTTGAATTAATATATGGAATATGATCCCATTGGAAATTATCTTATTCACTGTACATTTAAAGTATATCAAGATATTTTAGTACATTTTTTATAAATTATAGTCCCTGAAAATCAAGTTTAATAAAAGTCAAATATCTCATCCATGTTGAACATTTTCTTAAACGTAGGAGATTTCTAACATAAAAATTCAGATTATGTCCAAAATTCAAAATATCAAGTGTAATGGTCACCATTGATTAATGTCATTACTTGAATCTTACTTGCAATAAATCTGAACTCAGAAGAAATACAATCAAAATTTCTATAATGGTCCATATCCACTTTTCATCTACAAAGAACTAGAGTTCTATTAACTCTTAAATTATAGGTTCATAAGATTCTAGTTTTAGAGTTGATGGGGACCTTAGAAGTCTTTTAGTTAAATCCCCTTATTTTACAATTCTGGAATTATTTGTGTGCTTTTTATTCAGGGAAGTCCACTGGTAAGGTCCTCACATCTTAGTGAGGTTAATCAACCAATCAATCAAAAAAGCATACTATGGGCTAGGCACTGAAATTGAAAACAGTTTCAGTTTCTGATCTCTACCAAAGAAAACAATGTTGAAAATGTTGACCAAAAGTGAATCTATAGTTCTGTTACTCTGAAAATGAAGAGCTTCATAGTGGTCTGAAAGTCATTGAATCCAAGAACAATTTGCTGAACTTCTAACCAGGAAAAACATCTTGCTCAGACCCAAATCTCTCAATAAGGAACTTGTAGAGCTTGAAACCAGAAGAGTAGTCAATTGACTTTGCTTTAGATCACATCACTTTCAGAGCACTGAAAACTCATGAGTTTTCAGTGTAAGCTGTCCTAGAAATCATGGAATCATGTGACACTTAAGACTCCAAGAAAACTGTAAAAGGGATCCAAGAGGACAAAAGTTCAGCTTAATCATTATCCCAAAAGTATGCAGAGCCTGACCCTAACATAAAATCCAAAGTTACTAAATAGATTGGAATAATGAGCAAACAAATTACAAAATATAATCAGTCAGTGCCTTGAAACTTGAGTAAAAGTCTATAGTTGATATTTCACATTTTGAATTTAATCTGAATTTTTTGTGTTAAAACTTATTTTTAAGAAAATCTCCATTATGATCTATGATACAACCAAATTGATCTAATACCTATTTCCAATACATGGCATTTTATCTCCTACCTCTGTGACTTTGCATTATCCCATACCTAAGATCCATTCTCACACTTCAAACTGATAATATCCAAATTTCTTTTGAAGACCTATACAAATATAACTTTCTATGTGTGGTTTTTCTTGATCCCTTCAGCTGCTAGTACCTCCCTTCTACAAAATCACAAAAAGCCACTTACTTTGTATATATTTTGTATTTAATTATAGACATTAGAATCATGATGGACTTCAACCTGGGCTGAAGTCTAAAACTGAGTCCCTTCTCTGCTTCCAGAGTTAGAGCTTCTGATCTTGTTGCTTACCCAGCACCTATCTGGGGCCTGATTGCTTATCTCCATCAACCCCTAGATAAAGGATCCCTCTTGAATTTGCCCTGAATCTGTGGCACAGAATTGGATGGTGAGACACAATGCTGTCAGATAATATCTGTTTCCATAGGCTGCACTAGTTCAAGAACCCCCAAGACATCTTTCTACACTGGTGCTTCCTTCCATATTACATCACCTTCTAGGTTATATAACCTTGGGAACTGAAATAATCTGGCACCTCACTTTTGGCCAGATCCTGTCCCCAGTACCTTCAGGTCTCTATGTCTTTCATTTCTAACCTGACCTGGAAAGATTACTCACTTGTAACTCTTGGATTTTCCGATCAGAATTCAGCCTGGTGCATTTTATAATTCTTTGTGGAGGAGGTGTGATGGAAGAACTGAGCTATGAATATATATTCTACCATCTTGACTCTTTATTTCATGACTCTCTAAAAGAAACCTAAGATTTTTTTCTAGCTGCCATATCACATTGTTGGTTGAAATTGAATTTGCATTATATTAAGCCCACTAAAGCCACTTTTTCAGATAAATTGTTTTCTAGCCACAACTCCTTTATCTTGTTTTATTAAGCCTATTTTTTTTGTCTATAAGCATAATATAAGATTTGACATTTGTATCTATTAAGTTTAATCTTATTAGACTGTCTCACATTTGGGCTTATAGCAGTATTTGTTTTGGAATGCATAGTGTCAAACAAATGATCTAACTTTGAGACATCTGAAAATTTGATGGATATGTCATATATCCTTTTATCCATTATCCAAATCATTGATAAATATGTTGAAAAATACCAAAAATTACTTTAAAGATTAGTATTATATTAACTAAGGTTGTTAGATGGTCCAATATATAGATAAAATGCTGGGCCTGGAGTCAGAAAGAGTAATGTTCCTGACTTTAAATCACTAGCTGTGTGACTCTGAGCAAGTCACTTAATCAAGTTTTCCTCAGTTTCCTCATCTGTAAAACAAGTTAGGAAAAGAAATGGCAAACAACTCTAGTATCTTTGCCAAGAAAGCTCAAATGACAAGAATCATTGGACTTATCAAGTCCTTCAGTCCCAATATAAATAATAAAGCAAAAATTAGAATGTAGGGAAAATATCATTTGCTTTCACAAAATTATTAAACTATAGTAATAAAAATGAGTTAATATTTTTAACAAATAAAAATCAGATTAATGGAATAAGCTACATAAAAAAGAATATGAAAAAAACTCAGTAATAGATTATTGGTGAACAAAGGGGCATAAATTACCTTAAAAAGAGCTGCTAGGAAGAACTGGCTAATTAAATTGGAAAACAATTTATAGAAATTTGGTTTATATCAACATTTTATACCCTATACCATCATGAGCACAAATTGAAAAAATATTTTTAATATTCAAGGACACATCACAAAAATTAAAAGAGAATATATTATAAAAATACATTTCACATATATGAAAATATCTTTACCAAGCAATTGATTAAGGAAATCACAAAAGATAAAGTAATTTTCTTATATTAAATTTCTAAGTTTTGTACACACAAACTTAATATTTTATTTGGGAAATGATGTTTGCATGAGGATCTCTGAAATGTTCTAGGGATGAATGGTGAAAAACAGTTCCAAACAGAATAATTGCAAACTATTAATAACCTTGTGAAAGGTTCCAATCACTAATAATAAGAAAAATGCAAATCAAAACAATTCTGAGGCTTCACCTCACACTCAATAAATTGACAAAGATGAAAGTAGTCAACATAAAAAGGACTGTTGAAAGAAAGACACACATGCATTGTTGAAGATGTTATGAATTAATCCAATAATTCAAAAAAAATTGGAATGATGCTTTTAAAAGTGACTTAAAATATTTCATGTTCAACAGTGGGACCAAAGACAAAATGTAAATTTCCTTATACATCAGAATATTCATAGCAATATTTTTTGTAGTAGCAAAGAACTAAAAATAAAATAGATATGTGCCCATCAAATGGAGAATGGTTGTTCTAGTCATGATACAGGAATATAAGTATTATACAATGTTATTACACAATAAAAATTATACAAAAATACAATAAAGAAATACATTTAGAATTAAAAATAATGTATAAAGAAAAATATCAAGCTGTCAGATTCTGGGTAATCCTAATTGTTGCTGCTTGATATTTGAATTGTTTTTGTCTGGCAGCTTGCAGTATTTTTTCCTTGAAATTGTAGTTCTGAAAAGGTCAAGGATTTCAAGGGGATTAATAAAAAAAAAGGCAGATGAAGGTGGCCTTGCTGTACCAGATCTAAAACTATATTATAAAGCAGCGGTCATCAAAACCGTTTGGTACTGGCTAAGAAATAGAGCAGCCGATCAGTGGCACAGGACAGGATATCGGGACAATCTAGGCAATAACCTTAACAATCTAGTATTCGATAAACCCAAAGACCTCAGCTTTTGGATTAAATACTCACTATTCGGCAAAAACTGCTGGGAAAATTGGAAACTAGTGTGGAAGAAATTAGGGCTTGACCCATACCTAACACCACATACCAAGATAAGATCTAAATGGGTTCATGATCTAGATATAAAGAGGGACTTTGTAAGCAAGTTAGAGGAACATAATATAGTTTATCACTCAGACCTGTGGAGATGGAATAAATGTATGTCCAAAGAAGACCTGGAACTCCTAATTGAACACCAGATGGATAATTTTGATTATATTAAGTTAAAAAGTTTCTGTACAAACAAAACAAATGCAGACAAGATTAGGAGGGAAGCATCAAATTGGGAAATCATCTTTACATTTAATGGTTCTGATAAAGGCCTCATTTCTAAAATATATAAAGAATTGTCTCATATATGTAAGAATTCAAGCCACTCTTCAATAGATAAGTGGTCAAGGGATATGAACAGACAATTTTCAGATGATGAAATTAAAACCATCTCTAGTCATATGAAAAGTTGCTCCAAATCACTATTGATCAGAGAAATGCAAATTAAGACAACTCTGAGGTACCACTACACACCTGTCAGATTGGCTAAAATGACAGGAAAAGATAATGATGAATGTTGGAGAGGATGTGGGAAAACTGGGACACTAATACATTGTTGGTGGAACTGTGAACGGATCCAACCATTCTGGAGAGCAATTTGGAGCTATGCTCAAAAAGTTGTCAAACTGTGCATACCCTTTGACCCAGCAGTGTTTCTACTAGGCCTATATCCCAAAGAGATCTTAGAGGAGGTAAAGGGACCCACATGTGCAAGAATGTTTGTGGCAGCCCTTTTTGTAGTGGCTAGAAACTGGAAACTGAAGGGATGCCCATCAATTGGAGAGTGGCTGAATAAATTATGGTATATGAATGTTATAGAATATTATTGCTCTGTAAGAAATGACCAGCAGGAGGATTTCAGAGAGGCCTGGAGGGACTTGCATGAACTGATGCTGAGTGAAACAAGCAGAACCAGGAGATCATCATACACAGCAACAACAGTATTACATGATGATCAATTCTGATGGACATGGCTCTCTGCAACAAAGAATTGTCTCAAACCAGTTCCAATTGTTCACTGAAGAAAACCATATACACCCAGAGAGAAGGAAATGAAATATGGATCACAACGCAACATTTTCATGATCTCTATTGACATTTGCTTGCATTGTGTTGCCTTTCTCTGATTCTTTTTTTTTCTTGTAGATAGTATTTTTCTTGCATAACTTCTCAAGCATTTCAACATTATTAACATGTAGTGGACTTCCTGCCATCTAGGGGAGGGGAGGGGACTGGGGGTAAAATTTGCAATGGAAAGCTGTGTAAAGATCAATGTTGGGGAACTACCCATACATATGTTATACAAATAAAAAGCTTTAATAAAAAAAAAAGATTATCAAAAGAAAAAAAGAAAAAGAAAAAAAAAAGAAATTGTAGTTCTGGAGTTTTGCAACAATATTCCTTGGGGTTTTCCTTGTGGGAGGGATCTGCTATCCAAGCTCCTTTTTTTGGTCATGGTTTTCAGGTAGACCAATAATTTTTAAACTGTCTCTTCTGGATTTATTTTCCAAGTTAGTTGTTTTTCCAATGAGGTATTTTACATTTTCTTCCATTTTTTCATTCTTTGTAGTTTGTGTGACTGATTCTTGATGTCTCATAGGGTTATCAGCTTCCATTTGCTCTGTTCTAGTTTCTAATGTGATTTTCTTCAATTAGTTTTTGTATCTCTTTTTCCAGTTGGTTAATTCTACTTTTGAAGATGTCAGTGGATTTTTTGTTTTTTGCATTTGGTTAATTTTTTTAAAGGATTTTTTTAAGGAATTTCCTTCCTTTTCTAAGCTGTTGACTCTCTTACATAACTCTCATTTCTTTTCTCATTTTTTCCTTCTACTTCTCTTATTTGCTTTTTAAAGTCGTTTATTAGCATTTCCAAGAAGCCTCTTTGGGCTTGAGACCAATTCATATGATTCTGAGATTTTCTCTGTCAACATTTTGGTCTTGTCTGAGCTGGTGTTTTGATCTTCCCTATCACCATAGTAGCTTTTTATGGTCAAGGTTCTTTTCTGTTTCTTGCTCATTTTCTTTCCTTTTCTTTTGGTATTTCCTTTTGTTTTTGTTTTTGTTTCATTTTGTTTTGTTTCGTTTTTGCTTTTGTGGTCAAGCTCTGTTCCTGAAATAAAGAGAGCACTGTCCCAAGCTTTTTGAGCTGTTCTGAGCCTTGGCTATGAGCACAGGGGTGCAGGAGGTAGCTTTATCTGCTCTTTCCAGGAAACAGCCTTGTTTCCCAGAATTTGCCTTCTGAGCTGGGATTGAAAGATGCTTTACTGGTCTGCTCCTCTACTAAGCCAGGACCGAGGGTCTCAGTTGCTGATTTACTATAATTAAGACCCTCTCACCAGCTTTCCCAGACTCAATCTGAGCTGGGCTGAACACCCTTTTCATCTCAGTGAGACTGATCTTTCTTGAAGTTTTTCCAATCTATCTTGAGCTGGGGAGTGGCTTCATTCCATCAGACTTTGTTCAGAGACTGGGTTTCACATAGTTTTCAAAAGAAACTGGGAGAGTTCAAACAGCTTCCTGGCTTCATTCTGCTATTTTTCCTGACTTTTGTCTTGCAACTGAATTTTGGTGACTTTGGAAGAGACTGAGGATGACAACTTTTAAAATCTGCCCCACTAAAATCTGATTCATACATGAGAAAAGACATTACCCTGTGTTTTCATTGTGTTTTTGAAATTAATGTTATTAGAGAGCCATCTCTGTGGGATAATTAGTTACTTGAGTTACTGAAAGGTTATAACTTGTCCAGGGTCATTCAATCATGTGCCAGAGTCAGAAATTAAACTCAGGCCTTCCTTGCTTGAAGAGAACCTTTCCATCATACTTTTTACAAAACAAAAACAAATTAATTGGGGACGGGGAGACAATAGCCACTAGGAGTATCAGCAAAGGCTTCACATCAAAGGTATCATTTGAACTGAGTTTTGGGGTTTTTTTATTTTGTTTTGTTTTTTTTCTGAGGCAATTGGTGTAAGTGACTTGCCCAAGGTCACACAGCTAGGAAGTGTTGTCTGAGACCAAATTTGAACTCAAGTCCTCATGACTTTAAGGCTGATGTTCTATCCACTGCACTACCTACCTGCCCCTGAACTGAATTTTAAAGGAAGCAAGACATTTGAAAAGACAAAAATGGGCAAGAGATATCTCCATATTGCCAAGGTAAAAGCAAAGAGATAAGAGATAGGATGTTGTGTATAAATAAAAGTATAAAAGTCATTTTGCCTGAATTATAAAGCATATGAAGAATCAGGAGTCAAAAGACCTGAGATCAAGTCTTACCTTTGACACTTACTAGTTACATGAAATCATCAAATCATTTTTCCTCTCTGGATCCTAATTTCCTCATCTGTAAAATGAGAGAGTATTTTATGTGATCTCTTAGGTCCTTTCTAATTCTTAACATTCTATGACAATAAATTATTTCAGACTTAAAATTCTTCACTATCCCTTGCCCAACCATTAAATTTTGAATGGTACCCATGATTGATTGTTACAATTTCTCTTGACACTTGCCCCTACTGAAGAAACCTCCTAGCATTTTTGCCATACATTGACCTTCCTAAGAGACTTTCCTGTTTTAGGAAAGCTGTCTGGTATCCTATATAGATACATACTAAGCCAAAATAAAAGAAAAGCCTTTTCAGAGAAGGTATCATATTTCTAAAAGTTTCACAAGTGCTACTCCAATATTTCATTGTGGCATAAAGATGATCCTGGATTCTCAAATGTTCTCCTAATTTAATGTAAAGTCTAGTAGGTCCTACAATCTAGAAAGACCTTGAGCACAACCCGCTCAATGCATGTCTATGATCCAAGAGTTGTTCCAAGTTTGGAGAGGTTCATCAATAGGATGATGTCATTTTACAGATGAGGAAAGTGAAATCCAGAGAGGTGAAATGATTTGATGATTTCATGTAACTAGTAAATATCAAAAGTAAAGGTTTGATCTCAGGTCTTCTGTTCTGGGCTCTTCACATGCTCTATAATTTAGCCAAATTGGACTTCATACTTTTATAACTGAATAAGATCTTGACTTTGTCATTTACTATCAATTTGGTTTTGTTCAAATCACTTAATCTCTCTGAATCTTGGTTTGCTCAAGTGTAAATGAATGGCATTGAGCATTGAGTTAATTGCTTCTCAGCATCTTTCCATTTCTGAATTTATAATATTGTTAACAAAACTTTGGCCACCATGTGATAATTTTTTTTCATTATAGAAAAATAGTCTACAAAAATGTGGAAAGATTGTGATAAGTACATAGTGAGGACATGCCAATGTTCACTAGATAAATATTGAAATTATCTTTACAGTTTGAAATCTGATAGTGATAGATTTGCATCTTGCTGTCCTTGTTGTCTTAATCATTAATTAATTTTCCAAGTTAACAGTATTAATTGCACAATATCCGGAGAAGTAAAATAGAAAGACACAAAATAATGAAGAGACATGTTCGTGTCCTCAAGGAGCTTATCATTTAATAGTGTTTCCTTCTACTAATATTCTTATTCAGATGTGCAAATTCAAGTCCCTGGTAAACATAAGTAATGGATACACAAATATGAACTCATAAAGTAGGAAATGATAGCTGGACTCAATTCATAAGTTAATTTCTTACATTATCTTTTATTTATCTTCAAGGGGCTCAATTACTGATTCCAGGAGTTGACATTCAGAGCTATATCTAGTTATGGTGCCAGTCAGAACCATTTATTAAATATTATAATATGCTAGGCACAGTACTAAGTTTTGAGAATGTGAATACAAACAGAAAAAAAACCCCAAGAAACTTAAATTCTAATGGAGGAAGATAACACATAAAAGGTAGCTGAAAGAAAAAAGCATGATAGAGGAAGTCCTCAGTGCAACCTGAAGAGGAATGGGACATGGCTGGCCTGAGTACCCTCCTTACATTCAGGTTCTGTAAGGAGTCATCCAATCAAAAGCAGAGGCTGAAGAGGGGAAGAGTACTTCCAATGGGTGAAGTACATGGTTGCAATGAGGTTTCAAGATGGAAATATAGGATATAAAGAAGAAGTCCATAATATAGAGCACCAACAAAATACATGGCAAACTAAAATTGATAAATGTACTCACATAAACTTTTAAGGTAAATGCATTTGCATTGCGTTATAGAAATTGTGGGAAGAAACTTTGAACCTCAGGTTAAAAAAAAAGGCCCTATTGAAAGAGAATAGGTTACCACAAAGTCATTGATGAAAGAAGATTCCAGTTTTAACTATTTTTGCTAATACAATGCTAAGCTCAACAAATAGCATAAGCATCAAGAACTTTCAAAATTTAAACACTTTAGGACAAATCACTGGTCTCCCCATCCATTAAAATCTTCCAAGATGATCGATATTACATCTGTGATAAGTTGTGAGGTTTTGTTTGTGTAACTTTGTGATGTGGTGGATAGAGCTCTAGATCTGGAGTCAAGAAGACTTGAATTCAAATCTAGTTTCAAACACTTACCAGTTGGATAACTCTGGACAAGTCATATAATTTTTACCTGCCTTGATGTCCTAATTCATGAAAAAAATTTCTTCATCTATAAAATTACTACACCCCAGGATAATTGTGAAAATTAAATGAAATAATATTTGTAAACATCTTTGCAAACTTGGAAGTATTATATTATCATTATTATTATACACACACTATATATACATATATATACATACATATACATGTATGTGTATTAGTTATGTAATGTTAAATAGTTAGATGACTTGAAAATTCCTTTTTAATTCTAAGATTATATAATTTTACAATTTAAGAAAATAAATGTTATTCCTTAATAAATTAGAGGAAAAGGAAAAGACTAATTCGAATACCTTGAAGTTAAATTTCTCAATAAGGCAGCCTTTGCAAAAATTTGGAAGATTTCTGTTTATTCTAGTGACATAATTGTTCTTGGGATTTGATTTTTGAAAGAAAGAAAACTTCAGAGAGTTAATCCTCATGATAAGGTATTCCTGCCTCACCCACCTATATATATATATATATATATATATACATGCAGACCCAGAATATAAACAGGAGATAAATAATTCTTAGAAATCTCATTCCAAATTAACAAAGTATCATAGTATCCCTAAGGTATTTACATTCTCTTATAAGTGGACTGCACACTCCCCCATGAATCAAAAGCTAGAAATTGAGATTAATGATCTAAGTGCTATATACCCTAAAACTTTTATAGAATTTAATTTTTATATCCAAAAATCACTAAAGTATTTCAGAAGGGGCTAAGTTCCTGGTAATAATTCAAAGTGCCAGCTGATTTATCCTATAATCATGATATGATTAATCTCCAAACTCTTTAATAACTAATCTCTAATTCTCTTTAATCTACTAAGACATTTTTGCAGTCTTTTTAACATCATTTTTCACTGAAAGCCTCAAATGGAAATTGTCTTGATTACTGAGACAATTGCTTCAAGTCTGAATCTTCATTCATCTCCCCAGTCAGCTAAACTTTTTAATTGCACCTTTTTAGCAGTTTTTCTGTTGGACTGCACTTTCCCTTAGCAATTTTTCAAGGTAGTAGAAAAGAAGGACTAGACATAAAGAAGAAATGCCTTTAGGGGGTGGTGGGCCAAAATCATCACTTAAAGCTTTAATTATCTGATCAGAATAAGATTTTTCAATGATTAGCCTTATATATTTTTTTAAGTTTGCAATAACAACAAAGGGTCAAATTGGGGTAGGGGAGTCAAAACAAATGACTACTTGAATCCATTGCAGATTTATTTCAGATGTCACAGAACTCATTCCTATAATTATCAAGAGCATCTCCTGGTCCCATGCTACCAAAAGTCTATTTAAAGAAGGATCCACCTATATCTTGCTACCATTGTAAACCATCTTCCTTTACCACCCCTGTAGGGAAAATTTTAAAAGAGAACCAAAACTTAATCCTAATCCTAAACCATCCAAATCACTGAGGTAAACAATTTAAATTTAAACCACCTCACTCTCTGGGGTAAACAATCTAAATCTGAACCACCCAATTAATTCCTTGGGGAAAATTTGATCTAAACCATTTCAATCCCTGGATCAAACTTAAATCTAAGAATGCTACATTGTACTACATTAGTAACTATGTAAATAGCATTTGTGGTCACTGCAAAATTTATTCTGTATCCAAAAACAACCAACCAGCAGGTTTTTCTTTTCTTCTCTTCAAATCCCAGCTAATGTCCTGGAGGGAGATTCAATGGAACAGGATGTAGAAAGCCCAGTAACCATTCACCAGCCAAAATTGCCTAAGCAAGCCAGAGATGATCTGCCAAAACACATCAGCAGAGACCGAGCCAAAAGAAAAATCCAGAGGTACGTGAGGAAAGATGGAAAGTGCAATGTTCACCACGGCAATGTGAGGGAGACCTACCGGTACCTGACTGATATCTTCACAACCTTAGTTGATCTGAAATGGAGGTTCAACCTGTTGATCTTTGTTATGGTTTACACAGTGACATGGCTCTTCTTCGGCATGATCTGGTGGCTTATAGCTTATATCCGAGGAGATATGGACCATATAGAGGACCCCACATGGACTCCATGTGTCACTAACCTCAATGGGTTTGTCTCAGCTTTTTTATTCTCAATAGAGACAGAAACCACCATTGGTTATGGCTACCGAGTCATCACAGACAAGTGTCCTGAAGGAATTATCCTCCTTTTAGTGCAGTCTGTGTTGGGGTCTATAGTCAATGCATTCATGGTAGGCTGCATGTTTGTAAAAATATCGCAGCCTAAGAAGAGGGCAGAGACCCTGGTATTTTCTACTCATGCAGTTATCTCCATGCGGGATGGGAAGCTATGCCTGATGTTCCGGGTGGGGGACCTTAGGAATTCCCACATCGTTGAGGCTTCAATTAGAGCCAAGTTGATCAAATCTAAACAGACCACAGAAGGAGAGTTCATACCACTGAACCAGACAGATATCAATGTGGGTTATTACACAGGGGATGATCGTCTGTTTCTCGTGTCACCGTTGATCATTAGCCATGAAATTAATCAACAGAGTCCTTTTTGGGAGATCTCCAAAGCTCAGCTGCCCAAAGAGGAACTAGAAATTGTTGTGATCCTAGAAGGAATGGTGGAGGCAACAGGTAAGAAGGTTCTTTATATTCTTGGGCTTTTGTGATATGTTTTCCTGCTTTAAGAAAACTCATGATTTAAATGTAAACTGGGCATCAAATTCTGAACTCTAATGCTAATCTTATTTTTATTATTTTTATAATTCTTTTCTTAAAGAAACGATCCTAGATCCTAAAATCTATCTACCAGAGGATAAAAGAAAATATTGCCTTACAAGAAATAGCGCTTGTGTGTTTTCAAGTTGAAATTTTCCCATCATCTTCTCATACAAAAAGTGTATTGGTCATTTTGAAATTATCAAAAAATTCTGCTCTCAAATATTTTCTAGAAACTGTTTCTAGTTCATTTATTATTAACCTAAGAAGTTAAGTCTTTTAGAAGAAGCCAGATAAATTGTTTTGCCAAGTTCAACCTGATATTGTCTTTGAAAGATATTTACAATTCCCTAGTATGCCATATGCTGACTAAATCTATTCAAAGAGAAGGGAAGAATAACTCTAGCCTACTGTGTCCCTCCCAAATCTACCTATTGAACTCTCAAGAAACATCAATGAATAGGAATGCATATATAAAACTGAACATTGGCTAAATGTCCTCAGCAAGAAAGAAAAAATATAAAATTAAGTGATGATAATATTATTTATGTTCCTATTGATATATTTTAAGTAATCTTTCATTAAGCTTTAAGTGCATAAGTAGCCAAACTGTATGTGAATTTTTAAAGTATAAATTCTATTTATAACATACTCTCTAATAGGATTCATTCTTGAATCTTCTTTTTACTTCTATTGATATTATTTGTTTTAAGAAAGCTTTCATTAAAGCTTACTCTTGTAAGCAAAAATGGTATTTGAATTATGCAATTATGAATTCTACACATCTTATGCTTCCCAATAGGGTTCAGCCAAAATTTATTCAGATTGGTACTCATAATAAAGGCATATATTTTCTTTACTGAACTAGTATGATTGTCCTTCCCATAAGGAATATAGTATCCCCATTGGGACTCAATGGATCAACTCACTCTAATACTGGCTGATTAAGTCCCTGGAGGACTGACTGCCACTTTCTACTTGAGGAAATACTCTAAGGAGTAAGGTGCATTCTCATTCTAAAAATAGTTCATCTGCCTTGTAAAGGAATTTTTCAACCTAGAGGTCCCAAGATCCTCTCAGAGTAATTCCTCCCACTTTGGTCTCCCTGGAAGTAAAAACTAAAAAATAAAAAAATCCAGAGGCAAGGCTAGAAGAAAAGGTTTCATTAAGATAATCTGACTGGCAACAAAGACCAGTTTAAAGGTACAATTACTGGATGCAAAAAGGAGTCTGTCAGATGAGACTGCTGGACTATTTTCCTTATTTAGGAGGTTGAATAATAAGAACAAGATGTCAGATAATTTTGAAGAGAATGTCAATCTTTGGGTCATCAGGAATTGCCAAAAATCAGGTTTGTACAAGTAAAGAATGTTTTCTCTATAGTTAATCCTATTGGAATATGCTAATGGGGCTGGAGGTCTCTAAGAGATTGGAAGCCTCCTTCTAGATAGAATAAAATACAAAGAGTGTCTCTATTTACACAACAACAGATGAAATTCTATTTTTTTGACTTCTAAGGTTACTTTCTTTTTTTTCAGATGTTTAAAAAAAAAACACTAACAGTGCACAGGTTTTATTCATTTCTTCCATAGCCCTCACAGAAATGCTTCTTAATAATTAGTAAATCCAGTTCTTTAGCAAAAGTGTTTAGTCAATGGGGATAGAAAAAAATAACATAGTAATTCCAAAACATTTACCCCAACATTAGATGTGTACTCTCCTAGGTTAATAAATATTATGAATTTGAAGTACAATGTTAGTGAGGCATGAATATAACACATGTGGCAATGCATCTCCGAAGTATGGAGTTTTAAATAAAGCATTCATGTAAAGAAATAACACTGGGAACTTCAAGACCTTAATTTTCTTTCCATATTGAAGATTCTCATTACTTTTCCTTCTTCTTCAAAGGATGCTGTAGATGACGTATTCATATACGTGAATTCATCTACAAGAAGTGGCTGTAGTATTCAGCTAGATTCTTCTCAGGGCACAGAATTTCCATAAAAAGAGCAACTGAACTAGGGTGCAGTGTCCTGAAGGATGGGACAATCCAATGCTTGGCTGGATGGAGCAGGTTGCTGTGCCTCCTCACTACCAGTCCCTGCTGCTGGTGTTCTTGGCTAGGTAGGTCACCATTTAGTGGCTACTGGTTAGAGCCAGAGAGGTTGCCAAGCTGTTCAGCTGTAGCCATGCTAGATTGGACAGGTTTTGAGGGTTAATGTAGTCTTTTCAACTGGAGTGCTTGTTCTTTTTCATCTAGAACAAAGACTAATTATTTTTAATTTAAGACCTATTCCATCTTTTAAATCCTGATAGCCTCAATTTTGAGGTTATTTTTCACCTCCAGGAAGGAAATTTTTAAAAAGACTTGCCTTCCCTACTGAACAATTCTTCTCAAGCCAATGCACCTTGCTCTTTTGGAAATAGTGACTAGAGGCAGGTATGTAACCTAAGCCTTGGAGGCAATTTCATTGCCTAATTGGCCTCTTCATTAGAAGGAATGAAAGCACCCAACTTTTTTTAGGGTGTCAAAAGATCTGTTTTTCATCAGAAGATTGGCAGTCTTGTTTGTAATTCTATGTCTCTTTATTGTTGCCCCTATTGATCATCAATCATATTTTGCTCTAGTTTCTCTAGGGCATCCTCTCTTGAAGAAATATGAACAGAATTCATTATTATTTTTTTAATTTCTTAATTGTTTTTCCTTGTTCCAAATGTGAACTTTAACTTTTAAAAAATCTCTCCCTTATTGCTTGTAAGCTTTCAAAATCATCATGCATCATACAAAAATAATGTCCATGCTTCAATTTGTCACTGGAAAAAAATTTGAACTTAACATCACACTATCTTGGGACAAAAAGATATCATGTTAGTGGTTATTGCATGGAACTGAAGAATATTAAGTAATAGATTTAGAGTCCTTAGTCTTTAGATGTTTTGGAATCCAACACCCTGATTTTGCATATGAGCAAACTTGAACCAAAAGATTGCCCAAGTTCACACAGGTAATAAGTAACAGAATGATAACTAAACTCGGGCTTTTATGAATTCAAATTTAATGCTCTTTCCATTATACCACAATTTATCACAGGATAGTTAGAGAAAAAAAACATAAATCTTAAAATAATATATGAATATAATCCTTATTGTTATTGTGTAGTTATTGTTATTTTCATATTGAAGTCCTTTGGGGGGAAGAGGGGTTCTTGTCAAAGATTCTGGAGTAGTTTGCCTTTTCCTCCTCCAGTTTATTTTGCATATAAGGAAACTGAGGCAAACAGGGTAAATGATTTGTTGAGGGTCAAACAGTTAGCAAGTATTTTGAACTACACTACCTAACTGCCCTAAATTGAGGTTCTTCTTTCATACCAATCAACAAAAGCAGCACAAAAAGCTAGAGTATTCGAGCAACAATATGGATAAGAATCATAAGCAATGATAAGACATAAAGGTATCTTAACCTGTATTGGAAATGGAGCATGTCCCCACAAATGAAATCAAAGGTTTATGGAAATAATGAAAATAAAATGAAAAAGTAAATGGTTTTTAAATTATCAATGATTGTACAGTATGTATACATTATAATGTTGGACAATTACTAGACCTCAAAAGATGTAAAGAAGTCAACTTGTCTATCTCTCTTGCTCCAGGCTAGACATCACTTCAGAAAGAAAAACTTTTAGAGGAAGTGACTGATTTTACTGCACCCTCTATACAATATAGTGCTAAACAATCTGAACACTTGTACAAAAATATATAACTCAAAGGCACTGGCCACATGGAGATTACAATTTAGTGAAAGGCTTTTTAGTAGCTAGCATTTATGCATTATTTCAAGGCTTGCAAAATTCTTTATAAATTTTATCCTAACAACCCCAGGAGGTAGGTAATATTATTCTCATTTTACAGAGGAGAAAATTGAGTCACTCCAAGGTTAACTTACTTGCCCAGGTCACAAAACCATTTAGTATTTGAAATCAGATTTGAATTCATATCTTCTTGACATCAAGTCCCAATGCCTTATATGTTGTGTTACCTATCTGCCTTACACCTTATACAAATAGTTATAATATTAGGCAAAATGTTGAAGTTTAGTAAGAAAGGTACAAGACATTATGCAAGCTCAGAAGGCAACAGAATCATTTTCATGTAGATTAGGAATTCTTAATTTTTTTTTCCGTTTCATGAACTATTCTGGTATTTTGGCAAAGTTTATTGAACCTTTCTCAGAATAATGTTTCTAAATGCATAAAATAAAATATGCAATATCATAAAGGAAACATTATATTGAAATAAAGACATAATTTTTTTTCCATCTGTGTCTATGGACTCTTCTGAAATCTATTCATGGATTCCATTCTATGGACCCCTGCTTAAGAATCCCTGATGTAGGGAAAACAGAGTAAAAGTGATATTTGATCTGGGCTTTGATGGATGAACAGACACTGGATAAGAGAAATTTTGCATGAAGTAGGTGCTTAAACTTTTGGTGAATGAATAACTGGATGAAATTAAGTGATCTTCCAAGGAGAAAATTGTAGAACAAAGGCACCAAGGTAGCCCTGAACTATAAGAATTTTCCAAACAATCTGGAATAAGGAGATTTCAAGTGGAGACCAACAGGCAAAATCACATACCATCACGAAGGTCATAGTTCATCTCTTCATTTTTTAAGCATTTACTATGTGCCAGTCTAAGCTAAGATTTGAAATTGCTAAGTACTGAAGATATGAAGAAAGACAAAAATGGTTTCTGTCCTCACAGGACTTATCTTCTAAGAGAGGAAAACATACAAAGAACTCTGTACATATAAAATATATACTATGTAAATTAGAGCTACCTCCAATGAATTCCTGTCTCAAAGGACAGGAATGGGATATGTGGAGGGTGGAACAGACATTCAGTAAGACCTTTTGAAGAATGAGATTTGAGTTGAATTTTGAAGAAAATTATGGAAGAGGAAAATCAGGAAAGTCTATTATCATGAAAAGCTAGAGAGAGGAGAGACTATCCAGGAGAACAATTGACAGCATAAATCAGTGTTAGAGAAGTCAAGAAAGATAAGAATTAAGAAAATACCAATAATAGATGAACAATTATGACAGTGTTGGCAATTTTGGAGAAAGCAGTTTCGATTGTTGATAAGGTCAGAAGGTAGACCACAGAGGGTTTAGAAAAGAATGACAGGAAGTGGAGGCAACATTCATAGATAGCATTCTAAAAAAAAAAAGTTAGCCACAAAGAGGAGGGGAGATGTAGAAGTTATATAGTAGGGATGATCAAAAAAAATTGAAGTTTTTTTTTAATTTGGGGGGTTTTATGTTAGGATCACTATAAATGCATTTGTTGGCAACAGAGAAGCAGCTAGTAAATACAAAGATATTGGGGATGATAGAAAGGCAATCTTTAAGGCAAAACTCCTTAAGACAATAAAGGAAGAGATCAAGAGTGTAGAAGTTTGCTTTGTCAAGAACAGCAGCTTTTTCTCTTTTTTTCTCAATAGTATTTTATTTTTCCAAATACATATAAAGATAGCTTTCAGCATTCATTTTTGTAAGGATTTGTGTTTCAAATTTTTCCCTCCCTCCTTTATCTCCTCCCTCCCCAAGACAACAAGCAATTCAATATGGGTTAAACATAATTTCCACATTTGTCATGCTGTACAAGAAAAATCAGATCACAAGAGGAAAAAACCCACAAGAAAGAAAAAGCAAGCATATAAGCAAAGATGAAAATACTATGCTTCAATCTACATACAGTCTCCATAGTTCTCTCTCTGGATGCAGATGGCACTTTCCATCACAAGTCTATTGGAATTGTCTTGAATCACGTCATTGTTGAAAATGTGTGTCCTGTCCACACATTGATCACCACATAATCTTGCTGTTACTATGTACAATGAAGAACAGTAACTTTTTCAAAAGAAATAGTATTGCAGGAAGAAGTAGTGGAAGGAGACATCTAAATGGTATGAGGAAGAGAGAAGAGGGAACTCTCAGTGAATGGTCATAATTTTTTTAGTGAAATTACAAACCAAGGTCTTCAACTGAGAGGATGGAGGTGGACTTCAGGAGGGACTACGGCAGTTGTATTTGTTTTAGAAGTTGAAATGATAGATGTAAGAGAAGTTTACAGGTTTAGGTCATCCAAAAGGAAACTAAAACACTAAACCAAGAAAGCACAGAAATCTTTGATATCCTGGAGCACATTTGAAGAAACTTCCTATTTAACAGTACAGTAACTTTAGTTCCCCCTAGTGGTAATTCTAAAGCTCAGATTTCTACAAGTTAAACTGGTCACATAAAGTGTTTTAGACACTTATTATAAATTCTTTTTTAAAAAAAATTCTGGACTTCCCATGTGCAAAAGTCTCTTAGGAATAACTTCTTTTTCCTATTAAGTATGTAATAAATTAATCATGCAATTTTCAAAACTATACTTTTTTGTCCTTCAGTTCTCCTCTATGTATTTTTAAAATTGCTTCAAAAACTTTCCTTTCTTTTATTTTCATGTTTTTGTTACCCTTACTTCTATTCTCCCTCTCTTTCGCAATGTCTTTCATTTCAAAGGGAAAAATATAAAACAAAATCCTTTTAACAAAGATAACTAAGCAAAATAAATTCTTCTGTTGGCAATATCTGAAAATTTGTCTCATTTTTTCACCTTCATTCCATTTTCTCTATCAGCAGGCATATAGCATGCTTTATTTATTAGTCCTCCAGAATTGTAAAGTTGTTGCATTGAACACAGTTCTTAATACTTTTTTAAAAAAAGATTAACCTTTTTGCTCAATTATTTTTCCTCTTTAATTCCCTCCCCCAATGGAAAAAAAGAAAACAAAAAACAAAAAACAAGTTCCTACATGAGACATTTCCCAAAATGTATAACTTATTCTATATGTTCAATACAACATTTCTTTATGAAGAGGAGGATAACATGATTGATGTCCTCTTGAACTGTGGTCATTTACACTATTGATTCAATTCCTAAAGTCTTTCAAAATTATTTTTTCTTTACAATTGGTTTATTATTATAGAATCTATTCTTTTGGTCCTACTCACTTTACTCTGTAATAGTTCATGCTAATCTACCTAGATTGCTCTGGTTTTGTCCCTTCTTTTTTCTCTCACTTGTGAACTTCTTAATGTTATTTCTATCTATTCATATATCATTAACTTGGTTCAATCATTTCCTTACTGATGAACATATCCTTAGTTTTTATTTCTTTCTTTTAACAAAAAGCTTCTATGAACACTCTTATGCATACTTCATCTCTCTCTTTGATCTCACAATTTAGTAACTTTGGGAGTATGGCTCCAAATTGGTTAAACCAATTCAGAATTCTTCCCCAATCTGTGATCTTTTTTTGTCATCCTTTGTTATGATCTTTGATAATCTGTGTCTGAGGGGGGTATCTCCAAATTGTTTAAAAGTATATTTCTCTAATTATTAGAGATTTGGAGCAATTTTCATATGGATAGATTGGATTTCTTCCTTTGAATACTGTTTATATCCTCCAAATATTTATGAATGGGTATGATACCTATATATTTGAATCAGTTCCTTAGACATGAAAGAGTTTAAAAATCTCCTTAGAAATAGAAAAGGATGGCAAATCTTGCTACCACTGTCATTTATAAAATCCTTTCTAAACACTAGAAATTTATTTCTTTTTTTAACTATAAATTTCTGCCCCATGCACACAAACCACCATCCACCCACCCACCCGTTACTAATACTGATCTGAAATCACTGATTACAAGAATAGAACACAATATAGGAAATTGAATGGGTATGTAAAAAGTATATCCTTTATAAATAGGAATTTTTCTTGAGGTGAAATATATCTTTCTAATGACATCAGGGCTAACGTTTTTAGAGTAAGACATTCTGAAGAGATCAATAATTCAACATATTCTTCTCTGAGATACAGAATGAAATATTTGATCAAATATGATCAAATAAAATAATATTTCTAAAGTGCTCAGCACAGTTCCTGTTACACAGTCAGTGCTAAATAAATGCTTACTTCCCTACCCTTCTTTTCATCATCTCAACTATTGTCAAATCTTTTGTGTGAATTACTAGATGTGGAAAACTTGGCCTCATTCAGTTTTAGAAAAAAAAAGGTAATTGTTTAAAATTCACAATTGGCAATGGTTTTGTTTTTGTTTTTGTTTTTAAGGCAATCAGGGTTAAATGACTTGCCCAGGATCACATAGTCAATAAGTGTCTAAGGCTTGATTTGAACTCAGTCCAAGACCTGACTCCATCTACTATGTTATCTACCTGTCCCTGGCAATGGCATTAAATGTCACGTTTTTCATTGGCAATTTCCCATTGTCATTAATTGCTTTCACATGCACCAAGTGAAAAATTATCTTAGGAAAAACAACATTAATGCACTGTTCATTTCAAAATAGTACGACTGAGCTCAGATAACATCCATTGAGACTGGAGCATTTGGTTACTTTCATAACAATATCATTGAAAATTGTTCCTTGTTCACTATATATTCATCAGTCTTCTATGTTGCTGGTATCATAGGCTTTAACAAGAAAAACAAATGTGTCCTCAAAGGAAAGATGTATTTTTTGATTTGACCTTCAATGTGTTTTCATGAAGCACTCAGAAGTGCTGTTAAGCACCATACCATTAGAAAACTAGTGGTTCAAACAGTTCTCTAAATTCATTTTGCTTTCCTTCTCCTTTGTCCATTTATTTGGGTACATTTGGAGAACGTAAGGAATGCATATCATTTGTGACATAGATTTTATATCTCTTAAAACTACAAATTAATAACTTGGAGGTCAAAACTTCAATGGGATGAATCATTGTTCCAGTTATTTGGACAGAAACAAAATTAATCAATACAAGATGCATATTGAGACACAATTTTGGGCATGGCTAGTGTGAAAATTTTTTTTAATTGACTATACATATTTTTTTAAAAGTGTTTCTTTTCTCCTTGTGGAGTTGAAGAGAGTTGAGAGAGAGAAAACTGAAAATATATATGTGCATATATGTTTACATATATATATATATATAAACTAATTTCAATGGCCTAGAAGGGATAATTAAGTGAAATATTAAGGTGTACCATAGTGTAGAGTCTGAAACTAGCTAAAAATGTGTTAAATTATATTCACTCACTAATAAAGATGACTGAATGCCAAGTTAAGATTTCTATAAAGATTCTGAAAAGGAGTAGATTAACTTTCCCAAATCTCATTGTCATTTATTTATTTAATAAACATGTTAAATATCTGGTTTACAGAGCTAGAGATAGAAGTGATCTGAAAATCACTCTAGTCCAATCCTCTCCTCTTAGAGTTGAAAAAACTTACCATATGTGCTAGGTATTTTGCTAGATTTAAAAAGATAAAAATGAATCAGTATCTATCCTCAAAGATATTTTATTCTATGGGGAGGAAACAGTATAAATCCTGACAAGTAAATACTAAATAAATACAAATAAAATATGAAGTAATTTTGATGAGTGGGGGTAGGGTTCAATGACAACTGGAAGGATTGGGGTTAATTTTGTGTAGAAAGTCATTCTTAAAGAAATTGGATTAAAAAAAGTGGAAATCAGGAGGGATTCATTTCCAAGAATAGGCAAAAGCATGGAAATAGAAGATAGAAATTATGTACGGGGACCAACATTTAGGCCAGTTCAACTAGAAAATAAAGTGAGTTATGAAAACTAGAATGCAATAATCCCAGAAAGACTAGCTACACCTGTATTGAGAAATGCTTGCTTTAAAAGCCAAATAAATGACTTTCAGCAAAAATGTAATGTGAAAGTTTGTATGCAAACCCTGAATCCCTGAGAAATATCCCAGGAACTAGGAAAAAGTACACCAGATAAATCAAAGATTCTATTAATCAATGAAATTCCCTTATCAAATCTATTGTTTATTTAGTGATTTCATTCATGCTCAACTCTTCATGATTTATTTGGGGTTTTCTTAGTAAATATACTGGAGTGATTTGCCATTTCCTTCTCCATCTCATTGGTTGGCTTGGTACTCTAATCATCATGTCACCTAGCTGCCTCAGCTATCAAGTCTAATTCTATGCAAAAATAAAAAAATAAAATAACAGGTGTATAATAGATGCTGAAGTCAGCTCTGTACCTGGTAATAGGGTCTGAAGCTAATAGGATTTTGACTCTGGCCTATCAGAACTGAAGCATAAGACAAAGCTCTATTCAAGAATATAGAGATAAGTGCTTAGGAATTTCAGGTTCTGCCAAGAGGACTAAAGCTAGCCCAATATTTACTAGTTCATCAGAACTACAGCAGTTGATGAAGTGAATTTTCTACAGTTGAGTATATGAAGAGAAAAGAGCTGAACCATCCATCCAGACAGCACCCACCATGGCAGAAAGTAGAAAACCTTTAGTAGTAAAAAAGAAATAAAATAATTTAATGAGCTAGGAGGAGACACATACTTATAATCTTAGTCCCATTGAAAGACTGAGGCTATAGAATGCCTTGAGCTAAGGAGTTCTAAACTAAAATGGATTCTGTTGATTGTGAGTCCACACTAAGTTTAGAAGTCAGAAGATTTCCTAAAGGAGATAAACTAACCCAAGTTGCAAATAGAGCAGGTCAAAGCTCTATAATTTGTCATGGGAACAAGCTTAGGAAGTAAACTGCATTTCCAGCTCAAGAATGATAGGAAGATACACACACCCACATACACACACAGAGAGAGGAGGACAAGAAGAAGGAGAAGGAAAATGAAAAGGAAGAGGAAGAGAAAGAGGAAAGGGAATAAAGAAGAGAATAGATGAAGAAGATGAAGGAAAACACGAAAAAGAAGGAGGAGAAGGAGGGAGAGGAGAGGAGAAGAAGGAGAAGGAGAAAAGGAGAAGGAAGCAAAGGAAAAGAAGGAGAAGAAAAGGAGAAGAAAGTAGAAGAGAAAGGAGAAGGAAGAAGAAAAAGGAAATGAAGAAGGAAAAAAAGAAAGAAAAGTGAGAACATGTGAAGTAGCTACTACCAAAAAAAAAGAAAGAGCATGCTAAAATATTGGCCTTAAACTCTGAAAGCCATGGGTTCAAGCCTTTCCTCTCTTTTGCTTAACCTCTCTCTGTGCCTCCTTTTTCTTACCTGTAAAATAAGGTGACTAAACTTAGTGTCTCTGAAATTCTTTCTAGCTCTAAATTACAATTCCCCAGCAGAATTTAAGAAAAAATCTCACCACCCCAAAAAAATCTAGTTACAATCATTCAAGAAGCCATTTCAAAAAACTGCCCAGAACCATTATAAACAGAGTGAAAATAGAAAGAATTCATCTGTACATTCCTAAAAGAAACTCTAAATTGAAAAGAAAATAATTACCATGGAATCACAGTTACATACAAGATTATGACTATATTAAAATTTCTGCAAAGGATATAAATACTTGGAATATAATATACTAGAAGTCAAAAGAAAACTGTTTTCAACCAATCATAACTTATCCGCAAAATTGAGTATAATATGATTGAGGAAAAGTGAATCCTTAACAAAATAAAGGATTTTAAAAATTCTTAATGAAGAGGCTAGAGATAAATAGAATCTATGAAATACAAACACGGGAGAAAAGAGAAACTAAAAACATAATATTTTTGCTCTTTTTGATGGTTTCTTTAAAGGAAAAGAAAGAATGAGAGAAAATAGGGGGAAAAGAGAAGAAATTGTTGTTTATCAAAATTAGGTGTGTGGAAAGAAAAAGAAAGATTGTTGAACAGCAATCAGGGATATCATGAATCAGGCAAAGGAAAATTAAACACACACATGGTCAAAAACATAAGTTTCATGTAGAAATACATTAAATTCAACAACAAAATAGGCAATAACAAAAAGGGATAAGAAAAGTCAGAAAGGAAACAGAATTGGGAAAAGAAAATAAACCAAAAAATGTGTACTACAAATGGGCCATTAATGGGGATCAAAAAAAGAGAATAAAAGTATAAGAATCAGTGATATGTCTCTGAGCTGAATGAAAATCCAAAGGATGGAGATTTTTAGGAGCCAGGATGGTGGAGCAAGCAGGAAAATACCTAACTCCCCAATTTTTATCTCCAAACTATAAAATAGCATGCCAAAGTGAATTCCACAATGGCAGAACCAGCAAAAAGTCAAGATGAAACAGGTCTGCCCAAGAAACTTGGAAAGTGGGCATTAAGAGTCTGTCTTAAAAGGTAAAAGGCATTCCAGGACAGGAAGCAACCCAATCTCGTCTTCAGTAAGCCAAAGGGAGGGCTTGAGTCCCAGTTAGGTGCCAGGCAAGCAGGCAAATGCCAACACTGAGAAATACCCCGTGCCTCAGCTCAGTGCCAGGTGAATAGGTAGATGCCAGTGGCACATGCCCCACCATGTGATTCAGCATAACACCAGATGAACTGCCAGACTCATGTGTAACCAGACAACACCAGTACCCCTCTATCCTCATCCCCATCCCTACCTCTGCACAGCAACAGATGAACAGCAAGGTAGTACAGGGATTCTCATGTGCCTCAGTGTAGCATCAGGTAAATGGATGGAAGCTGGTATCACACACCCCTCCATGTGCTTCAACACAACACCAAGCCAGACCCCTGCATCTCCAGCATTACCAACCACTCCCCACTCTATCCTCAGTGCAGCACCAGGCAAACAGTCATAGCCTGCAGCTCCCAATACAAGAAGCTTGGGACATTTTCCCTTCAAGGCCAGGAACAGAGCTCAAATTTAAAAGTATTGGGGAAAGGTAGAAAAGGTGAGCAAAAGCAAAAAAAAAAAAATCTGACCATAGAAAGTTATGGAAACAGTAAAGATCAATACTCAAAAAGGACAACAATGTCAAAATGTCTAAATGCAATGCCCCACAGAAAAATGTGAATTGGACCCAAATTCAAAAGAGCTCAAAAGAGGAGTTTTAAAATCAAATGAGAGAGGTAGAAGAAAAATTAAGGAAAGAAATGAGAATGATGCAAGAGAATCATGAAAAAATATCAATAGCTAGATAAAAGTACAAGAAATGGAAAAAGAAGTACAAAACTTTACTAAAGAAAACAACCCCCTAAAAAAGTAGAATTGGCTAAATGGAAAAGGAAGTTAAAAAGTTAACTAAAGGAAATAACTTTTTTTAAAAATTAGAATTGGAAAAGTGGAAGCTAATGACTATAGTTTCAAATCAAAAGAATGAAAAAATAGAAGAAAATGTAAATACCTTATTGGAAAAACAACTGACCTGGAAAACAAATGTAAGAGAGATAATTTAAGAATTATTGGACTATCTGAGTCATGATCAATAGGAGGACCTTGTCATAATACTTTAAGAAATTATAAAAACAAAAACAAAAACCCTACCTTTGTATCCTAGCATCAGAGGAAATAATAGACATTGAATGAATCCACTGATCACTTCTACAAAGAACTCCCAAGAGGAAAAATCCAGGAACATTATAGCCAAATTCCAGCAGAACTCCAAAAAAAAAAGAGAATAAATAATGTAATCAGCTAGAAAGAAGCAATTCAAATATTGGGGAGCCACAGTCAGAATTACACAGGCCTTAACTACTGCAATGTTAAGGAACTGAGGGGTCATGGAACACAATATTCTGGAAGCAAAGGACGTAGTACTTCAACCAAGAATCAACTAAAATTAAGCATAATCCTTCAAGAGCAAAAAAAAAAAAAAAGATCTTTCAACGAAATAGAAGGCTTTTAAGCTTTTGTGAGAAAAAGACAAGAACTGAACAAAAAATATATTTTCAATATCAAGACTCAAGAAAAACATAAAATGTAGAGAAAACATAAGGGATTCAGTAAGGCTCTTTGCATCCCTACATGGAAAAATGATATTTATAATTCTTAAGAATTGTATCTCTAATAGTGTAATTAGGAAAAATATATACAGAGTGTGTGAGTAGAAGGTGAATTTGAGGGACATTAAAAATTAATTATGGGGTAGAAAAAAGGATTACACTAGGAGCAGAAGGAAGGGAAAAGTAGAATATAGTAAATCTTACATGAAGAGACACAAAAGATCTTAATAGAGTGGAGAAGAAGGTGGGCAGTGGGCATCACTTGAACCTTACTTACTCTCATCAAAATCGGCTCAAAGAGGTAATAATATATGCAAAAAATCTATCTTATTCTATAGAGAAGTAAAAGAGAGGGAATTATATAAAGGGGAAGAATGACATAAAGGAGGGCAAATTAGGGAAGGCAATGGGCAGAAGCAAATCACTGGTGAGAGGGGAATAATTGAAAAGTAAGAATGAAGGACAGAAAGGAGGAAAAATAGAATGGAAGGAACTGTACAGTTAGTAATAATAATTGTGAATGAGAATGTGATGAACGCTATCATAAAACAGAAATAGCAAAATAGATCAAGAATCAGAATCCTACAATATGTTGTTTACAAGAAACACACTTGAAGCAGAGCTACATACAGAGTAAAGTTAAGTGGATGGAACAGAATCTATTATGCTTCAGCTGAAGTGAAAAAAAGCAGAGGTAGCAATCATGATCTCAAACAAAACAAAAAACAGATCTAGTTAAAAGTTAAGGAGAGAAACAATATTTTGATAAAAGGTCAGTGAAGTAATATTAATACTAAACATATATGCTCCAAGTGGAATAGCATCCAACTTCTTAGAGGAGAAGTTAAGTGAATTAGAGGAAAATAATGACAGCAAAACTAAGGTAGTGGGGAACCTCAATGTTCCCTGTCAGATCTAGATAAATCCAGGCACAAAATAAACAAGAAAGAAGTTGGTGAGGGGAGGTGGTGAATGGAATTTTAGATAAGTTAGATATAATTAAACCTCTGGAGAAAATTAAATGATAATAGAAAAAGATATAGCTTTTTCTCAGCAGTACAAGGAACCTACACAAAAACTGACCATATAGTAGGGCCTAAAAACTTTAAAAATTAGATTTAGAAAGGCATAATATTAAATGCATTAAGTGCATAAATATTCACAATGCTATAAAAAATACTTTCAACAAAAAGGCAGTGAAAAAAACAGATTTAAAATTAATTAGAAATTAAATAATCTAATCCTAAAGAATAATCCTATAGAATAAGCTATATTATTGGGACACTTCAATTGTCTCTCTCAGAATTTGATTACACATATATAACACATATCCAATTATTTTATTACTGCTTTAGGAAAAGAGGAGAGGAAAAAAGAAGGAAAAATGGAACTCAAAATTTTGTAAAACTGAATGTTAAAAATTATCTTTACATATAATTAGAAAAAAATACTATTTTTTTTTAAAAAAGCCAAAAGACAGAGTGGGATCATACAGTTCTAATTATGAATTACTGATTTTAATCCAAATCCATTTATTTCACCCCATCCTTTTTCTTTATAATAAGAGAATGGAATAGAGTGAAAAAAAAATTTAATGGGAGATGATGCCTTAAGGCAGAAACATAATGAACATTGCAAATTAATTCATAAAAATGAATGAAATGAACTCACCCATAAAATAGAATAGCACACTAAAATGGATTAAAAAGCAAAGTCTAACAATGTACATTGACAATATTTCATAAAATGTTGTGAAAAATTGAGAAAGAAGAAATCTTAATCCAAATTTCCATAAAACAAATATGATTCCTGATATCTAAGTGTAAGAAAGATGAAGTAAAGAAATAAAATATTATTACTATCTCTAAGGAATATCAATAAAAATATTGAGGAAAATATTATCAAAGAGGATATAGAAACATATTTTTAATTATAATTTGACCAGACTGGATTTATGCCAAGAATGCAATGCTAGTTAAATATTAGTCAAATTAGGAACATAATAGAGTATATTAATGATAAAAACAATAAAAGTCACAGATGCAGAATAGATACTAAAAGTGTTTTGACAATATATAAAATACCTACTTTATTTTTTAAACACCAAAAACCATAAGACTAAATAGACCTTTTCTTAACAAACCTCTCCCTATATAATAAGCAGTATATATTGAAAACCAAAACCTAATCTTTATCTCTACCAAAGAGATACTAAAGTTCTTTCTAATAATTTCAGGTAAATCAAGAATTCCCATGGTCACAATTATCTGATATAATACTAGAAATTCAAGCTATGACAATAAAACAAAATTTTTGAAAATGAAGTAATGTGTAGTCCAAAAATGAAAAAATACGATTCCTATTTATTAAAAAAAAAGTTGGTTCACCTAAAGAATCCTAGAAATTCAACTAAAAATAATTTAAACACTTAGTAACTTCAATTAGTAATAAAGCATAACATAATATAAATACACCAAATTATCAAGCATTCTCAATTTTACTAACAAAGTCCACCAGGAAGATGTTTTTTCTCATAGGCAAATATGCAAAGAATATAGATTGGCAGTTTTCAAAAGAAGAAATGCAAGCTATCAACAACTAAATGAAAAAAAAAATACTTTGAATCACTAACAAAATAAATGTAAATTAAAATCAACTCTAAGGTTTCATTTAACATTAATTGAATTGACAAAGATGACCAAAAAAAAAAAAAAGTAAAGGAACAATTGTTGAAAGAATTGTCAGAAAACAAGCTTGATGATATATTGTTAGGAAAGCTGTGAATTTTTCTAAACTTTGTAGAAAACTTTATACTTTTTAACTTTTTTATATACTTTAAACTTTTATACTCCCAAAGTTATTGAACTGTGCATATCCTTTGATTCAACAGTAATAATACAATATTCCCCCAAAGCATCAAAGACAAACAAAAAGTACCTTTATGTACAAAATTATATAGAAGCACTTTTTCTTTTATTAAAGGACTGGAAACAAATTGGGTGGACCATCAATTTGGCTGAACAAATTATATATATGAATATGACATGTTATTAATAGTAATAATACTGCACCATGAAAGTGATGGATTGGAGAAATGTGGAAAAGCTTTATTAATTAATGCAAAGTGAAATGAGCAGAACTAAAAGAATATTTTAAACAATAACTTGAAAGGACTATGGAACTTTAAGAAATGCAATGACTAATCATGATTTCAGAAGATTGCTTCTTATATCTTTATGGCAACAACAACAACAACAACAACATAATAATAATAATGATGACAGCAACAGTGATAATAATAGCTGGCATTTATGTGGAAGTTGATGATTTGCAAAGTTTTTCATAAATGTTATCTGATTTTATCCTTATAAGCACCCTGGGAGGTAAATGCTATGATTATTCCCATTTTAAAGATGAGGAAACTGAAGCTGGGAGAGGCTAGGCAACTTTTCCAATATTATACATTTTGTAAGTGACTGAGGCAGAATTTGAACTCTTGTCTTCCTCACCCCAAGTCCAACACAAAATTTCAGTATCCAGTGAGAAGTGATAGATTAGAGATGCAAAATGAAACGTGAGTTAACAGATATGGCCTATATATTAATTTTTTTGTTTGACTATACTTATTAGTTACATTTGTTACAATTAATTGCAGTTTTATTTTGGAGTGTGATGTGCTTGGGAAAGAACTGATATGTAATGATAGTGATAAAAAGTAAGAAAAAGGATAAATAAAATATTAAAATGATAGATATATATTTTATATGCATATCCATATATACATATATAAATATATACACATATATCTGAGAGTAAAAAACAGTTCAGAAAGACAAAGGTAACATTATTTTTTGCATGTAATATATGCTTTTAAAAAAGTTGTATTAACAGAAATTCATGGTTTTACACACAATCATCTTTTTGGTTCTTTGTACTAAATGTTTGTGTTTGTTATGTTTGATAAGCACCTAGTAAAATAAAATTAAAAGCCAAATGGAAGCATTTGTATCTCATCCTAGAGAGAACTATCAGGCACTAAAGCTCTTGGGTATAAGTGTCATGATCAGTCTTACAGATTGGGAATATTAATTTGATTTTTGAGCTTATTGTTCATTGACTATAAAAGGGTATTTCCTCCTGCAAAAGGGTTAGGGACTGGACCTGTCATTTAAAGGCACCTAATGCTATTGTTATAAGATGAATTGCAAATATTTAGATTGGCTTTTATTGTTGTTCAAAGATTTCAGTCATGTCTGACTCTGTCATCCCATTTGGGGTTTTCTTGGCAAAAATATTGGAATGATTTCCCCTTTCCTTCTCCAGCTCATTTTTCAGGTAAGGAAATTAAGATAGGGTAAAAAAAGAGATTTGCCCAGAGTCACACAACTATTAAGTATCTGAAGCTAGATTTGAACTCAAGAAGATGAGCAGACCTGACTCCAGGCCCTGCATTCTATCCAGCATAGCATCTAGTTGACCCTTCCTTAAAATGCCTCATAGTCTTGGTGGCTAATTATCGGTAACAGGAAGTATATTGCCACCTATCCAAGTGAGGTCCAGGCCTAAGTGAGACCTGGACCTCAGGGTCCTAGCTACTTTTACTTTGTGTTTACTTTCCTGAGCACAAAAAAAAGGCTTTAAAATACTATCATTCTACATAGGGAAAAATATAATCAACATTATCAGTATTATTTCCCTTTCTATTAGTTCTTCAGGCAATTGAACTCCAAAATGAGTATTGAGGATCTTTATGATCACATATATAGAACTTTTTAATCAATTTTGTAAAAACATAAAATAAAAAACACAAAACACTTTTTAAAAAAGCATCACAGAACCATATCTAGGGGAGTTTAATCCATCAAATTCTCAAACTTCTTTGTTCTAGTTATGACATTTTATCAAAGGGACAAGGCTTGTCAAATTGTCTGAACTTCAGATATTTTGATGTCACTATTAAATATTACAAACCAGTGGGAAGTTTACAAAGATATTTGCATGTGGAAAGAGATCTTTTGTGGTAATACTTCCATTATACCAGTTAAATTCTAAAATCACTCAATTCTAGGCATCAATACTTTAATCATCCTATTCAATTTATTATTAATTTTGACCATATACCTATGTTGGCTTTATATTTTTTCCATATTCCACTTACTCTCTTAGAATAATTTTTCAACCACCTAAAAAGCTGTTAATTGTCTTCTACCTGCTTAAAACTAATTAACTTTTGCCATTATGGGAAATTCAATTTCTTTTTCTGTTGTAATCATAGATTTACAAGAATTGGAGACTTGTTGTGGTTCATTTTGTGAACTTACACTTGGATCACAAAATAAATCTCATGTTTAACACTGTGACTGTTTTAATTATGCAATACAGAGCCATGAATAATTTTATTATGCAAACATCTATTAAATAAATACTCTGTGGTCAGTTAAATACTAGGTACTGAAACATATATTATACTCCCTGCCCTTGAGAAATTTTAAATCTAATTGGGGAAATAGTACAAATGTAATTGTTAAACATAACTGCAAGTGGCTGAAGACTGGTGTTCAAATTTGACTTCAGATATTACAAGCCATGTGACTCTGGACAAGTCATTTAATCCTACTTGTTTCAGTTTCCTCATCTATAAAATGAGCTAGAGATGGAAATCGCAAACCACTCCAATATTTTTGCCAAGAAAATTTCAAATAGAATCACAAAAAATTGGACATAACTGAAATGATTGAATGACAATGACTAAAGATCCCAGGAATGAGTTGCCTTTCTTCCCAATGTGAGAAGAATGGAACTCATGTGAGATTAGGACTGAATCTTCTATAAAATCATCCCCTACATTTCTTTTTTTCTAATTTAATTTACATTGTACATTTTAAGTTCTAAACTCTCTCCCTACCCTGCACTAGTGAAAGCCACCATTTCAGAGGTATATGAAAATATGTAAATACATACTACACATATTTCAATTTATCAGTTCTTCTGGAGAAGGATAGAATCTTCCATCAGAGGTTCTTTGTAGTTGATTTGAGTATTTATAATACTCAAAATAACTTGGTCATTCACATTTTTTAACATTACTGCTATTATTATATACTACATTTTCTTGATTCTGCTCAGTTCACTCTTTATTATTTCATACAAGTCTTTCCGTGTTTTTTCCTAAAATCAACCAGCTCATTATTTCTTATATCACAATAGTATTTTATCACAATCATATGCCACATTTTGTTTAGCTATTCTTTAATTAATGGGTATCCCATAAATATTCACTTCTTTGCCGCCACAAAGATTGCCACTACAAATATTTTAGAACATACAGTATCTTTTCCTTTTTCCCTGATCACCTTGGGAAAGAGACCTAATAGTGAGACTGCTGGGTCAAAGGGTATAGGAAGTTTTATAACTCTGGGCATAATTCTAGATTGCTCTTCAAAATGGTTGAATGAGTTCACAGTTCTACCATCAATGTATTTTTTCTTACACTTAGTTCATTTATTTTTAATACACATTGCTCTATGAATCATGTTGGAGAGAAAAATCAAAGCAAAAGGGAAAGCCATAGGAAAGAAAAAAACAAACAAAAAAGCAGTGAACATTAGCATGTGTTGATTTATATTCAATCTCCATAGTTCTTTTTCTGGATGAAGATGGCATTTTCTATCCAAAGTCTATTGGGATTGCTTTGGATCACTGAACCACTGAAAAGTACCAAATCTTTCATGGTTGATCATTGCACATTCTTGCTGTTGTTTATAATATATTCCTAATTCTGCTTGTTTCACTCAGCATCAATTC
Source organism: Myrmecobius fasciatus (assembly GCA_023553655.1). NCBI lineage: Eukaryota > Metazoa > Chordata > Mammalia > Dasyuromorphia > Myrmecobiidae > Myrmecobius > Myrmecobius fasciatus. The sequence goes on from JAJPUD010000145.1 coordinate 737,587, forward strand.
ATGTAAATCTTTCCAGGCCTTTCTAAAATCAGCTTGTTCATCATTTGTTAGAGAACAATAATATTCCATATACCACAACTTGTTCAGCCATTTCCCAATGGATGGGCATCTACTCATTTTCCAATTCTTTGCTTCCACACAAAGAGCTGCTACAAACATTTTTGCACACATGGGCTCTTTTCCCTCCTCTATGATTTCCTTGGAATACAGACCCAGGGATAGCACTGCTGGATCAAAGGATATGCACAGTTTGATAGCTCTTTGGGCATACTTCCAGATTGCTCTCCAGGATGGTTGGATCATTTCACAACTCCACAAACAATGTATTAGTGTCCCAGTTTTCCCACATCCCCTCCAGCATTTATCATTATCTTTTCCTGTCATCTTTGCCAATCTGAAAGGTATGAGGTGGTACCTCAGAGTTGTTTTAGTTAGCATTTCTCTAATCAACAGTGGATTTAGAGCACTTTTTCATCTGACTATAGATGGCTTTAATTTCATCATTTGAAAATTGTCTGTTCATAGCCTTTGACCATTTATCAATTGGAAAATGACTTTTATTCTTATAAATTTGACACAGTTCTTTATATATTTTAGAAATGAGATCTTTATCAGAAATACTGCTTTGTACTTCTCTTTCAATTTTGTTTCTGTTGGTTTCATTTGCACAAAAACTTTTTAATTTAATGTAATCAAAGTTGTCCATTTTGCCTTTCATAATATTCTCTAGTTCTTCTTTGGTCATAACTACTCTCTTCTCCAAAGATCTGATAGGCAAATTATCTCTTGGTCTCCTAATTTGTTAATGGTATCCTCCTTTATGCCCAATCATGTACCCATTTTTACCATATTTTGATATAGGGTGTGAGATGTAGATCTGTGCCAATTTCCTGACATATTATTTTCCAATTTCCCCAGCAGTTTTTTTTTTTTTTTTAGATTATGAGTTCTTATTCCTGAAGCTGGAGTTGGGGGTTTATCAAATACTAGATTTCTATAGGCCTTGATTATTGTCTCATGTGCATCTAATCTATTCCACTGATCCACCACTCTATTTCTTAGCAATACCAAATGATTTAGATGACTGCTGCTTTATAAAACAGTTTTAGGCTTGGTACTGCTAAGCAATTATTATTTATATTTATTTTCATTAATTCCCTTGATATTCTTGATCTTTTGGTCTTCCAGATAAATTTTATTATTATTTTTTTCTGGTTGTATAAAATAATTTTTGGAAGTTTGATTTGTATGACACTGAGAAAGTAGGCTAATTTAGACAGAACTGTCGTTGTTATTATATTAGCTCGACCTACCCATAAGCAGTTGATATTTTTCCAACTGTTTATATCTGACTTTATTTGTGTGAGAAGTGTTTTGTTATCTCTTCATATAGTTCTTGCATTTGTCTTGGCAGAAATTCTATTTAAAATAATTGTAGGCAAAATAAAATATTTTGCCTACAGTTATTTTAAATAGAATTTCTCTTTCTATTTCTTGCTAATAGGCTTTGTTGGTAATATATAGAAATACTAATGATGTGTAAGTTTATTTTATATCTTGCAACTTTGATAAATCTGTGAATTGTTCCAAGTAGGTTTTTGCATTATTTTCTAGGATTCTTTAAGTATAACATCATATCATCTGCAAAAAATTGATAGTTTGAAGAATAATATAGATAATAAAGCTATACTAGTAGAGAACATCAACTTTCCTCTCTCAAAACTGGATAAATCAAATCATAAAATAAACTAGAAAAAAGTTAAGAAGAGAAACAGAATTTTAGCAAAATTAGATTTGAAAGACCTCTGGAGAAAAATGAATGAGAACAGAAAATAGTATACTTTTTTCTCAGCTGTACATGGAACCTTTACAAAAGTTGGCCATGCATTAGGGCATAAGAACCTCACAAACAAATGCAGAACAATAATATGATAAAATTACATTGAATGAAGGGCTTTGGAAGCATGGATTAAAAATTAATTGGAAACTAAATAATCTGATCCTAAAAAATGAATGGGTCAAAGAATAATTCATAGAAATAATCGATAATTTCATTAAAGATAGTGATAAAGAAACAACATTCCAAAATTTGTGAAATGGAAACAAAGCAGTACTTAGGGGCAATTTTATATTTTTAAATGCTCATATCAAAAGAGACAGAAAGAGAAAGAGAGAGAGAACAAATGGGATGCAATTTAAAAAACTAGAACAATTTAAAATTCCTCAATTAAACAGCAAAATAGAAATCCTGAAAAATCAAAGGACATATCCATAAAATTGAAAGTTTTTTAAGCAAACTAATAAATAAAATTAGGAGCTAATTTTATGAAAAAAGTAATAAAATAGATTAATCATTAATTAATTTTATTTTAAAAAGGAAAACCAAATCACCAGTATCAAAAAAAAATTAAGTGAATGTACAACAAATGAAGATGAAATCAAAACAAGTATTAGGAAATATTTTGATGAATACTATGCCAAAAAACATAATCTTTTAAAGAGCATTTTTCCAATTATAAGTTAAGACAATTTTTAACATTCTTTTTTTTTAATTTTCTCTTCAAAATTTTCTTCCTCCCTCTCTTCTCAACTCCCTAGCCAGAATGGTAAGTAATTTGAGATAAGTATTTTATGTATATATGGAAAATCTAAGTGAGATAGATGAATATTTACAAAGATATAAATTGCCCAGATTCACAGAAGAGAAAATAGAATACTTAAAATAACCTCTTTCTTAGAAAAAAGAAATTAAACAAACCACAAATGAACTCCCTAAAGAACAGATACATTCACAAGTTAATTCTACCAAACATTTTAAAAACAGTGACTTCCAATACTATACAACTTATTTGAAAAAGATGGTGGAGTAGATCAAAAAATTCCACACTCTCCAGATTTCCTCCAGAAACAAGATAGAACAGTGTCTCAAGGTAAATGTAGAGCAGCAAAAATAAACAAGAGTTGGGGTAGAGCAGTGGTATTCCTGGGACAACTGAAGAAGACCTCAGGATGGAGGTTTGGCCCAAGTGTAAAACAAAACCTCCAGGCAATAGCAAATCACTAGCTCTGGGGACAACTGATTGGGAGACAGCTTCAGCTTTAGCATAGAAATTTTCACCTCATAGTCAGTGTAGGAGTGAGACATCACAGCAAGGGATATCTGAAGGACACATACTGCTGAAAAGCATGAAGGTCTAGTTACACTGAGTAGATGTAGTCCCAGATGTGGTCGACACTAAGAAGGAGGCAACACTTGCCCAATGAATGGGGTAGCAATGGGGCAGGACACTGCTGGCATTGGGCACTTAGGGGAGAGCTGACTTCCTGGTTTCAGTTCCAAGACAGAGGAGAAAGTTAAAGGTCACAGCCACTGTAGATGCTGAGGAGCAAGAGCATTTCCAACAGAGTGGCTGGGGGCCCTCACTGTGTTTTGGGGATGGAGAAGAATACCAAGCTTGAGGTCCAATCAAAACTCAGAAAGTAACAGTAAGAAGAACTTGAGGTCTAGAGCACCATATACCACACCTCGGGCCTAGAGCTGATAATAATAATAAACTGTTAATAATAAAAATAAAAATAAATAAAATAAAGATAAAAATGAATTATCAAAGGAGAAAGAACTCAACCACAGACAGCTACTATTGGGATAGAGAAGATCTGGATTCATATTCAGAGAAAGATGCTGAAATTTTTAAAAAGCTACTCCTATCCCAAAATGTCAAATTTGGGGGCCAGACTCAAAAAGAGATTTTGGAAGAATTTCAAAAGGACTTTAAAAATCAAATAAGGGGGCAGCTAGGTGGCACAGTGGATAGAGCACCAACCCTGAAGTCAGGAGGACCTGAGTTCAAATCTGGTCTGAGACACTTAACATTCCCTAGCTGTGTGACCCTAGGCAAGTCACTTAACCCCAATTGCTTCAGCAAAAAGAAAAAAAAAATCAAATAAGAAAGACTGAGGGAAAATAAGAGAAAAAATAAGAGTAATTCAAGAAAATTATGAAAAAAATCAAACAGCCAGAAAAAAAGATCCAGAAACTTAAGAAAACAACTCCTTGAAAACTAGAATTGTGCAAAGGGAAATAAATGATGTTATAAGACCAAGAAATAATAAAACAAAATTAAAGAGATGAAAAATACAAGAGAATGTAAAATACCTAACTAGAAAAACAATTGATCTAGAGAACAGATAGAAAAAAGACAACATTAAAAACTATTGGACTAACTGGAATTTATGATCAAAAAAAAATCTTGATAAAACCAGAAATAATTGAAGAAATTTGCCCTGAAGTTCTAGAACAAGAGCATAAAGTAAAAAATAGAAAAAACCCATTAATTGTGATGTGGAAGAGATCCCAGGATAAGAATTTACAGGAATATCAGAGACAAGTTTCAAAGCTCCCAGTTTAAGGAAAAAATATTATGAGCAACAACAACAAAACAATTCAAATACTCTATAGCACAATCAGAATTACACAAGATTTAGCAGCCACTAGACTTGAGGTCTTAGAACACTATATTCTAAAGAGCAAAAGATCTGGAATTGCAGCCAAAAATAATTTTCCCAGTAAAGTTTAATACAATCTTGAATAAAAAATAAATGAATTTTAAATGAATTAAAAGCTTTGGGAACATTTGTCATAGGAAGACCAGAACTTGATGGAAAACTTGGCTTGTAAGATTCAAGACAAGCATTAAAAACCAATTACAGGGAATTCAACAAGGTCTAACTGTTTACTTCTTATATATGAAAATGTTATCAGTATATTTAAGACTGTCATTAGTATGTGGGTAATTTAAAAGGAAGGTTGGGGCCAAGCTGAGTATGATGGGGTGATTCTAAAAAATAAAATAAGGTAGGAAAAGATTTTTTTAAAAAAGAGCAATTATACAAATGAAGTATGAGCAGAACTGAGACAGAGGGAACAGGTGAGAGTTGAGGGTTGATAGTGCTGAAATCTTACTCTCATCAGATCTGGGTTAGAGTGAACAACTTATACATCTAGAAGAATATAAAAGTCTCCTAAATTTATAAAGAAAACAGTAATAGAATAAGCTATGGGGGAAGACTCTTAGGATGGTATATAAATAGAGATTTCAAAGAAGGGGGAAGAGGAAAAGGGGGACTTTTAAGGATGGGTGTTATAAAGAATAGGAGGGTTAAGAGAGATATTCTTTAAAAGGTTGTGGATAAGGGAGGCAATGGTTAGGAGTAAACAATAGGAGGGATAAGATTAAAGGAGAGACTGAGAAGGGCAATAAAGAGAAAAAATAGGATGGATGGAAATAGAGTAATCATAACATTAAATGTGATTGGGATGAACTCACTGACAAAAAGGAAAAGGATAGCAGAATAGATTAATAATCAGAACCCAACAATATATTGCTTACAAGAAACATGTTTAAAAATGAGATACTTATGGAGTTAAAATAAAGGGCTAGAATAAAATTTATTAGGCTTCAGCCCAATGGGAAAAAAAAGGTAGCAATCAAAATTTCAGACAAGTTAAAGCTAAAAGAGATTTAATTAAAAGATATAAATAGGGAAACTACATTATGATAAAAGGTTCCAGAGATGAAGAAATGATTCTGATATTAATCTAAATGCACCACATGATGTAGTATCCAAATTTTTTTTTTTGCATTTTTTTTGCTGAGGCAATTGAGGTTAAGTGACTTGCCCAGGGTCACACAGCTAGGGAATGTTAAGTGTCTGAGACCAGATTTGAACTCAGGTCCTCCTGACTTCAGGGCTGGTGCTCTATCCACTGCACCACCTAGCTGCCCCAGTATCCAAATTTTTAAAAGAAAATTTTAATGAATTGCAGTAGAAACAAATAATAGGACTATAATAGTGGGGGACTTTTGCCTTCCCCTCTCAGAATTAGATAACTCTAACCAAAAAATGATTGAGAAAGAAGTCAAGGAAGTGAATAGAATTTTAGATAAGTTAAATAAGACAGATATCTGGAAATCCTGAAAAGGATTAATATAGCATTAATGAAGATGAAGTCAAAGCAATTAGGTATAAATGGTCTTTTTCTTAAATTGATAAGAAGCATTTACCTAAATCAAGAGCAGGCATTATTTGTAATGGTGAATAAGCTAGAAGCCTTCCTAGTAAGATCAGGTGTGAATCAAAGATGTCCTAGCAATAATATAATAAGACGAAAAAAAGAAATAGAAGGAATCAGAATAGGGAATGAGGTAGTAAAACTCACTTTTTGCAGATAATATGATGATATATTTGGAAAATCAAAAAGACTCAACTAACAAATTAATTGGAATAATTAATATAAGAGCATTCCTATATATTAACAACAGGATGCTGCTGGAAGAAGTACTAAGAGATACCCCATTTAAAATAACTCAAGTCAGTATAAAATAGCTGGGTGTACATCTGCCAAAACAAGCCCAGGAAATATATGAACAAAATCAATTTTTAATTAAATTTTACATACAAATAAAATTAGATTTAAATAGAGAAATATTAATTATGCATGGGTACGCAGAGCCAATATAATAAAAAATGGTAATCTTACCAAAATTTATCTATATACTCAATGCTATCTCAATTAAATTAGCACTGAGCTGAAGAAAATAACAAAATTCATTTGGAAGGAAAAAAAGTCAAGAATATCAAAGGAACTAATGTCGAAAAAATGTCAAGTAAGGAACTTTAACAATACTAAACCTTAAACGATATAATAAGACAGTAATTACTAAATTTATCTGGTACTAAGAAATAGAAAAGTAGATCCATGGAACAAAAAAAACATACATTTTACAGCCACAAATGAATACAGTAACTTAATATTTGACAAGCGTGAAGACTTAAAATTTTGGGGACAAGAATTCATTATTTAGTAAAAAAAAAAAAAAAACAATTGTTGGGAAAGCTGGGAAACTTTCTGGTAAAAATTGGGCATAGGCTAATATTTTATACCACTTTCTAAAGCAAGGTTCAAATGATATTGAACCTAGAAATAAAGAGAGATATTACAAGAAATTGTGAAGAACATGGAAAATATTATCTAACAGACTTGAATAGGCGAACAATTTGTGAACAAATGAGATAAAGAGCATTGTGAGATATAAAATAAATAATTGTAGTTAAGATAAGAAGGAAAGCACAAAAGTGGTGAATGAAGATGAGGGAGAAGGATTCTATACATGGTATATCAGATAAAGGCTGCATATTAAAAAAATAAAGATATAAAGAACTTTGTCAAATCTATAAGAATAAAAGTCATTCCCCAATTGATAAATGGTCAAAGTATCAGAACAGGCAATTTTTCAATGAAGAAATTAAAATGATACGCATATTTTTATTTTATTTTTTATCAAAGCTTTTTATTTTCAAAACATATGCACAGATAATTTTCAACATTCACCCTTGCAAAAGCTTTCCAAATTTTTTCCTTCACTTCCCCCCACTCCCTCCCCTAGACAACATATTATTCAATATATGTTAAATGTGTGCAATTCTTCTATACATATTTCCACAAATATCCTGCTACACAAGAAAAATCAAATCAAAAAGGGCAAAAATGAGAAAGAAAACAAAATGCAAATAAACAACAACAAACAGAGTAAAAATACAATGCTGTGATCCACATTTAGTTCCCACAGACCTCTCTGGGTGTAGATGGCTCTCTTCATCACAAGATCATTTGAACTGGCCTGTATCATCTCATTGTTGAAGAGAGCCATGTCCATCAGAATTGATCATCATATAATCTTGTTGTTGCCATGTATGATGATCTCCTGGTTCTGCTCATTTCACTTAGCATCAGTTCATGT